>VYZV01030284.1:34556-52941 GCA_013401275.1 Pandion haliaetus
TATAGATGTGGTGCTTAGGGACATGGTTTAGTGGTGGACTTGGCAGTGCTAGGTTAACGGTTGGACTCAATGATCTGAAAGGTCTTTTCCAACCTAAATGATTTTATATTTCTATAAAAAGTTATTTGGATATATTGGCAGAAGGTACAAAAACAAACTACCTTTCTTTTTGACTTCTGCTCATTTGTCACAGCTTCCCATCTCAGAAATACACAGCAATTCTATATTTCCTCTTGCACAAAGCTGTATATCAACAGCTGTTTGCAAGCCTAAATACCAGGCTTATCTTCATTTCTATAATCACTATGAAGAAAATATGGCTGGAGTTAAGGACAAAAATTTGGTCCACATAGTGTTCATAGTAGCCCAGAAAGCAAGGACAGTAAGAGCTATAGCCTACATAAAAACTGAAGTTATAAAAAGACCTATTGCTTGTTTGTAAACATGTTGCTGCCCTTTAGCCAAAAGACATAACCAATCAGCTGGGACTGTGTCCTTGATTCTGCATTTTAGACAGTGAGATTTCCTGCACTTAGAGAGATCTCTAGTGAACACCTCAAGCACAGGCTTCTCACAGTCCTGCTTGGCATAGCTCACTAAAAATGTAATTTCTGTTTTGAACGTTTGCATTCTCCTCCCCCCCCCACACTCTTTTTTTTTTTTTACTGCTGACACTTTGGGGCAAGTGCTCCTTCAGTCTAAAGCAGGAGGAAATGGAGCACTGATGGGTCAGGCAAGCCTAATGTTAATACAAAGACAGACTTTTTGATAGCCATTTTAAGACTGCTGTAATTCTCCTAATTTGTGAGGATTGCAGAGTCTCACCTCAAAAACCAAACCAAAACAAAACCACCAAACCCCAAAAAACTCCTCTGTCCTTTCCTGTCCTGCCATAACCCCAGTCTTCTCCTCATCCCTTCCACTCTTAGCTCCCAAAAACAAAGCGAAGAAACAAGATAAAGAGCCATGCTGTCTCCCTGCAGACTTCTACACACAATACACACAGTCAAATGTTTTTTCAGGTCAAGCAGGCCTTTCCATGGCTGAACATAGCGCAGGAACTGAGGCAGGGCATGGGCCACAGAACTCGCAGGAGGAAATAAGGAAGGCAGAACTTTGCTGGCCAATGCACAGCACGAAAAGTCACATTCCCCATGTAGGCAAAAAACTGGGACAGCAGCCACCAGTACTGGTGAGGTTGCGAGGTAGAGGAGAAGGAAGGGGAGCAAGAACACCTGCAGAGCTGCCTCTCCAGTCTGCCATCACCCATAGAAGGCAGGGCAGACACCTTCTCCCTGGGGCTGTACCTCCTTCGCCTGTAACACGACCATTAGGGCCCAAACCCATGGTGTATTAAGAGCGATCCAATCTACTCCCAGTACTTCAAAGTCCTATCAACAAAAGTATGCCGATTCAGACCAATCGAACAGGGAATGGTACCTGGTCAAAGAAACCCAGCAGTGTTCCTCTATCTCAAAGCCAATCCTCTGAACATACAGACCTTGTATCTTGGTAAACTAATCAAAAGAGGAACCATTCTTCTTACCAAACAGGATTTTTCCTTGCTACACATAAACCATATAACACAATATCTGGCTTGTCCTACGAGAAGAACTTAAAAGTATGATCCCATCTGAATTGCACTGGAGAAGCAAGTAAGAACAAAGAGAGATTCACTTTTTGTGTGGAAAAAATATAAGTGGGATGTAAGTGGGAGGGATGTAGGCAAGGCTTACATGTCAAAACCTGAAAAGAGTAGAGCCAACATACCTGGGCACTCCCCATTGCTGCAGATCCAGGTGCCACGTCGACAAATGCTAGGAAACATATCATGACAAGTTAGGCAACAGTACACAAACTCAAGTCTTCTGTTGCAACTTTCCCCCAAATAATTGAAGCATGGGCTCCTGTTTCAGGGAAATTAGACGAGTCCCCAACATCCTTTCCATCTCCCATAACCTTGTTTCTTGATATATCCATCCCTTCTTACCATCGTTCGACAGCAACTGCTGGTAATATGAGCTGGAATGGTTGCAAAACTGAAGAACTTCCATTTTCTCCCACCTAAAGCTCTGTGTTTAACAGAGTTTTCAAAATCAGAAAACTTCTGATTAACAGTGATGATGCATAGACTGTCTTTCTTCTGCATACGGTGGCCTTCACGGAGTCCTTCTTCTGTAGTCTAATTGGAAATGTCTGGACACAGAGTTGTCTGAACTCCTTCCACAAATGTGTTCACACTTATACAAAACCAGATCAGGAATACATTACTCATTCCCCTTCCTTTCATTAGAGAGCTAGCCTTCCCCTTCAGGCTGGCATTCATGAGTGAAAGAAAAATTGTGAACCATGCAGCTGGGAAGACTCCTTAGCTTTGCGAAAAGTTCCAAGGACATGCCTGAGCTAACTTCTCTTGGAAAGAAGTCGGGTTTAGAGGTTAAATAAACGTAGGAAGTCAAAACAAAGACACCACCTCTGACACTAACCAGACATGGGAACCTGCCGGTCTGTCTTATCCACAGGAAACAGGTATTCTCTACTGTTTGAAGGAGTATGACCTTCACATTGTTCTATCAGATCAAATATTGCTTTAAAAGCAGAGTTGATTTTGTCTTTGCAAACAGCTCACTTCTTGGAAGGGGCTAACATTTCCAATAAGAGAGTAGGTCCTTTTCCAATGAAAGGAATTTTTTTTTTAAAGTAGAGAGAGATTTCTAAAAAGATCTTCTAAAACAGTCACTAACCAGTGTGCAGTACTTATCTAGAGCAACAGAAACCACACCAGAGCAACATGGAGTTTACCATGAGTTGCAGTCCTGGGAGATGGTGAAGCCAGGAGGATAGTGTTTTCCAGAGTGGATACAGGAGCAGTCGGAGCTTTCAATGCAATGTTCACCATCAAGGAGCTTCCTCTCTGGATAGATCAGATAGCAGCAGATACACATGCCACACACACACAGGGACACAAACATAAATACAATTAGATTTTCCAGTTCTTCATATACTTTGGCAAGACTTCATATGCATTATTATCCATAGTTAGTCACAGACAGCAATCAAAAAGAATAAGGCTTGCCAAAATGCCTCATGGGGACTGGTGTCTACTTTATTTCTAGTGCTGCCTCTCCCTCAGATGTACTGAATGGAGCATTTCTGGTGCTCCCAGAAGAGCTCTTTGCTTAGTGAGTCCCCAAGTCCAAAACACACATATTGGAATGTACATGAGTCAAACAGAGAGAACACAAACAAGGTTGATCAGAGCTGGTTTAGAAACCTGACTGTTGGAAAAAATACATGCACTTCACTGACTGCAGTAAAGGGTTTCCAGACAGGTTTAATATTTGTCATAAGAGGACAGAAGAGGAGACAAAGTAGGGAATGAAGAAACAAAGTTGGACACAGTAGAAGTCTAGCAGACAGGGTCTGAAAGAAATGATATCATGTGGAGCTGTGGTTTCTCTTCTCAACTTCTGCAGGAGCAAAAAGTGAAAGGGCCAACCTCCCAACTTGGATCCAGCTGCTGAGGTTTCCTTATTACACAACTATAATTATATACTATATATAGAGAGTATTTATATTACAAAGATAAACAGAAGCACAGAAGAGTTACAAGACTTGTCCAAGATT
Source organism: Pandion haliaetus (assembly GCA_013401275.1). Lineage (NCBI taxonomy): Eukaryota > Metazoa > Chordata > Aves > Accipitriformes > Pandionidae > Pandion > Pandion haliaetus. The sequence continues at coordinate 38,184 of VYZV01030284.1, forward strand.
GCACTATAAACTAGCAATAGAAGAAGGGACAAGTTTCTTTTGCTTGGATCCCCATGTTGAGAGATAATTGACGTTCTTCCATTTTTAAAAGAACTGCTGTAGAAAAACATTTTGTTTGCTGAAAACTCATCTCCCTCCTCTTTGAGGGACTCCTTCCAATCTCCTGCAGAGATTTTGGCCCTTTTGCCTGGCAGCAGCAGTCACCACTGACAGTGAGACACAGGTAAGTCCCCTTTCTCCCTTTCTTCCCATATCGCTGCCCAGAAAGGTCTTTGCTGTTGAGAAAAACCTTCCAGTGAGAGATATTCAAAACAAGATCCAAGTATTTAAGAGTGGTATGGCTCTCCAGAGAGCACAACAAAACAGAACATCCACCTATTTTCCTGGCAATAGTAATTCCATTTACAGCAATTAAAGTAACTGTGGTGCATTTAAGGAAAAAAGAAAAAAAAAAAAAAAACGAAACCTTGTGGGTTGAGATAAGGACAGTTTACTGGGACAAAACAAGGAGAGGATTTACAACAACAACAATGGTACTAATAANCACTGGAGGAAAGCTAAACAAAGGCATAATCCTCATCCTAATCCCCAAACTCCTCTATTCATCTGCCAGATCCTCCTGGTTCTCTATGAAACTCAGATCAAAGTTCTTCCCTGTTGACTGTGCACCAAGTAACAGTAACATTTCGAACTGCTGATTATTTCTTTCTATCCAGTTCCTTCTACCCATCTACTTGTTCCTCATGCAGTACCCTTTCTGTGGAGCTCCTGTTTCTCTCCTCTTCCGTTCCTGTCCCCTTAGACCTTTCCTGTGCTGAACCAATCAGTGCAGCTACCAAAGGAAGAATACAGCAAGAGTCCTTACGCAGCCAGGGGATTCATCTCCTTCAGCTCTTCCCAACACCCCCGGGACTGCACAAATATAAAAGCTAGATCCTTCACAACAAAATAAGCTCCTGTGTCTAGTTCCATCACCTGTCACCTTCCATGTGCACCTTCCCAGGTCCTGCCACAGAATGACAGCTTTAAACTTCCAGTGAGCACGAGGCCAGCAGCTAAATAGCAAACTAAGCTCTGAACGCAGTAACAACTCCTCAAACAAGGTTGACATTGTCATCGCTGCCTTGTTTTGGAAATGAAATTATGTTCTCAGTAAACCTCAGTCATTCTTGGTATCTTGTACAGGGGGACAGTAAATACCCCTGTACATTCACACAGTGTCCAGATTTGAAGGGTGAAATGCAGAGATAGTCTTATTGAAAACAAACAAACAAAACAACAACAACAACAAAACCCCACCAACAGAAAACAGCTAGAAATGGGAGCATATAGAGCTTTGCAGCCCAGAATAAAACTCTCCTTTTGCAGTTGTCTTAAGTACAATAGACAGAGAAGGAAGACTGTGATGGTTGGGCTGCCCCTTTTAAGCCAATCAAATCTCCTGTATGAATGATTCAATAATAAGTGAAATCATTTATCTAAAATCATTAAGATGTTTGGAATTATAGTGCAAGCTCTACATGAACTGTTTTTCCATAAGAAACTCCTTCAGTATATTCTCTGTTCTTTCACCCACTAACTGGACTCTTCTAACCAAAAGCAATTCAGAAGGAATCTAGATAGGTCAATGGTAAGTGGTCGCTCACCCAGAAAGAAAGGCAATCCTGGAGTATTAGATAGTGCTGATTTTCACTGAAACTTTTACTTTTTAGCTGGGTCTGAAAAACGGCCCTTTCATGGAATGAGCATACAGGCATTATAGAAACTGTTTTATTCTAGGCCACAGTCCCAGAAAAGAGAAGTGTTTTGGATTTCAGGAAAATTTAAAGGAAGACACAGCTTTCCTTCTTCTAATAAAATAGGTAGCATCACTGCCAAATGTTTCTCTGTAAATAACCCACTAAATAAATTACCAGGGCAGCTGCAGCCATCAACACATTGTCCATGACACACTTCATTGATATTCAGGCTCTGGCAGGTTTTGGCACAAGGGGATACACAGGCCTTATACTCCATGCCAACTGGACATCTTGGCCCTGAAACAATTAAAAGAAATTAGAAATGCAAATTCCTCAATAACTCTTAAATAAGTAAGTCCCTTAATTATTAAAGGCTGAACCACAGACACACCAAAAAGGTCATATCCTCTCCAATCAATGATTTCTTTTTCAGAAGCAGAACATTTATGAAACACTTGATTTTCAGTTTGCTGCAATATCATCATCTGTCAGGTTGTATAGTAAATACTTAGAGGTTAAAGCCAATTTCTTTTCTAATGAATTAAGTCTTAATAACTAAAACCAAGCACACTAAGAACAATCAAACACAGGGAGAAGTTTTGCAATAATATCCAAGTAATTTGGATAGACAAGCATGTTTTGTACCTTTAAGCTAAGTAGTTACTCCACTCATTTGTAGAATTATACTGTTTTGTGTTTGCAGAGACAACTGGGAGACAGTTAAGACTCTGAAATCCCATCCTCCTCCTTCCAGAGAACTGCCAGTACAGGATAACACCCATGCTGTGGTATCTCCACTGTTGTCATTATCTAGGCTAGGCCATTATGCAAGCACACATTATAACCATTCCTTCATTTTGATGCATAGACATACCCCGCAAGACTGCGTGGGCATGGAGTGGGAAGAAAAGATTAGAGCCTGCTCTTTCCCAGCAAATCCTCTATTGAAGGAGGTGGGAGGGTAACGAAGGAGCAGTCTTGCCCTCTGTAGCTCCAGGTCTTGGGCACCAGCTCACACTAGAACAGTGTGCCCAGCACTAGAGCTCTTCCAATGCAGCAGAGTATTTCATGCCTCCAACGCAATCATCTTCATCATCTCCTGAGAAAGCATCATAACACAGATGAATAGTGATGGAAAAATAAGCTCCTGATGTGGCAGCAGGCCACCTCTCTTTCTCCTGACTCAGAAAAAAACATAGTTTGTGAAGTCAAGGGTTAGAAATGAGCTCTAAAACTCCTGGGAACAGAGAGGGATTCATTTCAGCCATGGCTTTAGTTAGACTTAGACAGTCCTAGCAAAAATGGGTTCCTCTGGCTTGCACCCTCAGCAAGGAGACAAGTTTTCAGCAGATCCCTTTTATGTCCTAATGGAAAGGTAACAAATTACTGCTAGAAATAAGACTCTCCTCTGGTGTACAATCCCTTGAACAAGTGGTTGCCAGTATCTTCCTGCCCTAACCATAATCTGAAGGTACAGTTCTCATTAGTGGTGGCCAATAGCATAGTATCTTTACCAGAGAAGAAAGTATTGTCAGTACAAATCAGTCAGTTACCCCATGAAATCAATTTACATAAACATCCTGAGAAAGTTGTCCTTCATGTGTAACATAAAAACATGAGAAAAATCATTGAGAACATGATATTAGAGGATTATATTTTTATTATTATTATTCATTTGTGTGCTTATGTATTTAAACAGGGTTCTTCAGTGAAGGTATATGTGCACAGCAATGGTGGGTGCAAACATGAACTTTCCTCTATAAACGCAATCCATCCCAGTCAATCCCCACTTCCCTGTTGCAAAATATTAGCAGAAATGCAATCAGGACCTCTGACCTCAGCAAAATTGGGCTAATAAAGGCAAGCATTTCAAGACGCAATCAGGATCTCTAACCTTGACAAAATTTGGCTTAAAGGCAGCAACATCGCAATTTCAGTGTAACTGGTTCAAGAAAATAAAGGATGAAACAATTGTCTTTACAAAAAATTGTTAAGGAGAGCCTTCCAGGAGGATGTTGACTTACATGTACGGGCTGGATAATGTTACACATCTGAACCATATGTGAAATAGCTCCTAAACATCCTAGTTTATACCTTTATGGATCAAATAAGTCTTCACTGACTTTGTATACCATGGTGGGACCTGTAACAGCTCAGGATCTTCTTCATATGGTTCATACAATCCTGCCTTAGGGATAACAACTTCTGGGAAAAGGTGGGTGATGTAGAGCTGAAAGGAGGAGCGAGCAAAGGCACTTCAGATAAAGGGAAGTGACAGGCACTTCAGATTTTAACCCCCCATGCCTCAATCAACATCCTAAAAAAGCACCAGTTGCTTTTAGCTGCAGCACATAAATCTGCAAGAAAGGCATGATCTCATTTGGGATAAGCCATCTAGGAATAATCCTATCAGCTTACTGCATGAGCTCTCTTCAGGCCACCCATCCAAAATCACTCCTTCATGAGCGCAGCTTCTTGCATAATCAAGGAAGGCCGAGCAGTGACAGTCCATGTCCTGGGCACAGGCACAGATGTCTTCTTCACAGAGATTGATGTATGGCTCTGGATCAACTCGATGGTGACACCGGGAGAAGGTCAAAGAAGCTCTTAGCAGCTGGCAGGTTTCCATGACCCCCTGCACAACAAGTGAGGAGCAAAGATAGAAAGAGAGAAAGAAAAAAAGGGACAAAATCAGTTACTATAGTCTCAGGAAGAAGGGAGAAACGCCAGCTTTTCCAAACACAGTCACCACTGTCATTAAATAACATCATGGTTATTATTTAACAGCATCATGTAGTTAAATAACATCATAATTCATAATCAAGAGCTAGTAGTGAGCTACGTCCATTTATTCACCACATCCATATATGCACAGAGGTATATTAATATACTGATTATTATAAAATAGTGTCATATAAGGGATGTTTCATGCAAAGACACATCAGTCAGCCAGCAAATGGAAGGAAGCAAAGAACTGCTTCTTACCCAGTGAAGAACCAGATGGTGTATGCCGTACCAGGGAGACACACACAGCAAGGGAGAGGAACTTACAATTGAGGTACTTGGAAGAAAAATGATGAGACCATCTCTCAGATAATGGGGGAAGAGAGTAAGTTTCAGAGTGAAAGATCACATCTGACTGAAATCTGAGGAATCAAATTTGTTTTCCACTTCTGGCCCCATGTTCCTGTTGCTCCTGCTGGCTTTTCCAATGCACAACAGGTCAATTTAACTCAGATAAATGGCAGAAAAATAACCCAGGGAAGAAAAGCAATTTGTTCTGTTCTCGCGTGTTAAATCAGCATGGTGACAGCTACTGTAAGGGGTGATGGGGGAGGATACCAAGACCTCTCCTTTCAGATGGCAGCAAGCTAAGATGAAACTTAGCTGCACGTGAAACAAAACCTAAGGAAAATTTGGTTTATGGCTAAGTTCTCCAAGGGAGGCTCCCACGTAGACTTACTCTTATGTATGCATTATGTCACAGTTCAGTAAGCCTGAGGTCCTCAACAAAACTTTCTGAAAGAATGACACTGAGTTTAGATAAGTGGAAAAGTGATTTTCTGATGCAACCCTAGCACAAACAGTTGAAGCATAACTTTCTTCTACTTATTTGTCAGTGTTTTATATAAGCAGATGTAACTATACTACATATTTCAGATGTCATAGATAGTGCTTGGGGGGAGGGCATGTTCTTCAGAGTAGTTCACAGTAACGATGCATTACTTATGGATATCTTAACAAGAACCTGAGGTGACAGCACATATAAGTTGCTGTGCTTAAAATAAAAGGGGGGGGAGAGAAAAAAAAACCTCCTGTTTTCATTTTTGGGGAGATGAAAAATGGACAAAAAACCCCCACAGTGTTCAGCAGATGTCTAGATGTCTTCTCTGAATGGCAGATAGTATACCTGTATAGGAAAACTGCTGAGTAGAAAACTCTTTTTTTGCTAAAGGGTGTTTTGTCCAGGTGATCAGCTAAAGCTAGTACATGCCTGAACCAAGAGAGAACTTGCTTATGAAAACAAACCAACCAGAAACATCTGGCCCATTGGGAATACATTCAGAGTTTAGCAAGGTGCTCAGTGAACAACTGCATACACAGAGAGGTTTTGAGCTTTCTGCGAAAGGCCTCATGGAAATTAAAGCAATGCTAACTGAGCAGCATTAGAGCACTGAATATGTTTGTCCTCCAGAAAAATCAGCTCCAGCCTGGAATGATTCTGATGCCCAGGTAACAGCCACCATGCTGAACAAGCTAGAAAGAAAGACTATAAGGAAGGGAGCTGGAACTGCATAATGGTGGTTGGTGCTGCTCTAAGACTACACAGGAGAAAGCTGAAAAAGTGCCCTAAGGGTGGAAGTAACAACAACAGAAGCAGCCAAAAAAGCTATTAAAGCAGCGCTTCGCGATGAAACTGATATAACCAGAAGTGAGCTCAGAGCCGTTCAGAGGATGAGCAATGCAGCAACTCCTGGATCAAAACCTTGCTCCAGATACTATCAAATGCAACAGAAAACCGGTATATGCAATAAGCCCATTAGGGGCTGTGTTAATAAGTTTTCTTAATAAGGTAATAGCCTTGTATTACCTTTTTAACAACTCAGCTGTTATGTTGCAATACAACTCAAATTCTGCATATTCCACTAAACAATAAAACTAGTAGAAACAATCTTTTATGACCATGTTTATTGCATACCAGTAAATGTTAGATTCAAAAGCAACTTTAAAAATAAAGGAGATTCCACACACAAAAACCATAAAATTAAAACCCTTTTTTTTTTTTTTTTTCCTATAGTATTCTCTGGTCTTGTTCAATAACAACATACCTACCAACTCAGCTCCAGCTTATTATTAAGAAACTAAGTAATATATGTTGGAAAGCAACAAACAGTTCATTTTCTCTGTGAAAAGGTTTTCTTGCCATTCAAATTGCTTCAGATTTTCCAGTGACTTCATGCAAGAAATTATGTCTGAAATTTTCCCATCTTTTAGACATAGCTCAACTATTGTAATGAATCAACAGATATAAGTTGAAATATGGGTAAATCCAAAAAGATACAAAACAAAAAAAAATTTTCACCGTGAGGGTGATCAAAGACTGGAACAAGTGTTCAGAGAGGCTGTGGAACCACGACCCTTGGAGATATTTGAAATGTGAGCAGACAAGGACCTGGGCAACCTGACCTAGGATGGCCCTATTGCAAGCAGGGGGTTGGACTAGATGGCCTCCAATGGCCTCTTGCAACTTAAACCATTCTGCAAATTATTTGTATTTTCTCTCCTTTCTTTCTTTAAAACTCAGTGGCCAGGCTGAACTAAGAGGGGTCCTTGTTCTTTAGTTTAGGGAACAATGCACATGTAGTGAGCACCAGATGTTGGCAGCCTCACCCACTGCTGTAGCATTCCTGCTCATGGAGCAACAGTCCTAGAAGCAGCTCCACACAGAGGAAGAAACGCCTTAAACCAACAGACCAGGGAGGCTGAAACAGTGCTTAGAGTACAGGTGGCTGTAAGATTAAAACTAGCAGAACTGACCGCAGCACCTGAAATGCAAGTGAAGATCTTGAAACTTCACCCTTGACTTCTGCACGAGTTCTATTTTAAGTGTTTCTTTAAATGGGTTGGTGGTGTCCTGGCACTGACAACCCTGAGCGACCGCAAACTTGCTGACCTTCTTTCTGCCCCAGTCCCACCACACAGAGCTGTAGGTGGAATTTTGTACATTCTTCCAATTTCTGTGGCGTTGCCTTCTGCTGCTGCATGAACTGTATTTGCCTATTGCTCAACAATTGCCATTAAAGAGATAGAACCTAAAAAGTAACAGAAGAAAGCAGAGACACACCCTCATTCCCTTGAATCAAAACTCTGTGGTATATAGATACACAGAAGTGTTTCTCCAGATCATTGAGGAAGGGTATATTCTGGTGCCATAACTGGGTATAGTTTTTCAGGATACATCTTCTTTTGGTTCACTCAAAGGGAGAATAATTTAGCTTCCCATCTTTCCAAGTAAAAAGCATCTAAAGCCAGTATGTTTAGTACACCAAATGCCAGCTGTATGTTTGAGCAAACTTAATAACAACTGACAGAAGTCACTTTGCTTGAATGCTGATTCAACTAATCTGTATGTTCCAGAAGCAGAAGGAAAATGAGATTTTTAGATATAGTGGGCCTCATTTTCACCCCTAAAGTGTATTATAGTATGTCCATGTCTTTGCTGGACATGCCTGTGACCTCTACCATCACAAATTACAGTCCAAAATTTGAAAGTCTCTCCCACTTGCTTTCAGATCTGGGGATAAATGCTATTTCTTTATTGCATATGGAAGTACTCCATGGGATATGAGTGAGACTATTTCTTACCAATCGCAGCAAAGCCTGAATTTCAATAAAAGCAGAAATTAGTTGAATTCTAATTTCAGTCATTTTCACATCTAACAAGTTATAGGTATAGTTTCCTAATAATAAAGAAAAAAAAGAAAGAATACAGTGAACTGTGGCCTCCATCCACCATTTCTATTAGAGGTGAAATCTAGAAAATAAAGGTAATGTCTAAGAATGCATAAATCAGTCATAATGCTTTAAAACATATATATTTTTGTTTTCAAGGCTGCCTCCTTACCAGAGTTATCCACATCACTCCATACTTCAAGATCCATGTTACCCATACTGTTAGTCATCTGAGAGGCTATTAGATTGAAGTACTTCATTGAACAGGTAGCCTAAATCATCACATCCAAGTGGTAAAAAAATGGATCAGACAACACAGAGAAGCTCTTTCTTTTTGGTAACTATTTAAACAGCAGACAGAGAAGGCAGGGCATGGCAGGGAGGCTGTAGCTCCTTCCCTCCAACACTACCCACTTTGGCATGCTCTCCAGATCACACGACAAGGTAGCCAACAGGCAGCTCCACCATGCAGATGCCAAGCTGCTTCCAGCCCTAGGAGGGGCATACATCTATCTGAGAAGAAACCGTGTCTGCAGGCAGAGCAGTAGTCAAACACACTTAAGTGAGTATATTTTTGGAGGCAGAGGGCAGAGAGAGGCCCAGAGCAACAGTAGGGTAAGAGTATGAGTTGGGTCAAGACCTTCAGCTGATACACGGAGCCATTAATCAAGACAAGAGCTCTTCCTTACTAAAGAACACGAAATTGCCTGTGTTTTCTATGATTTGAAGATAAAAGAGCAACAGGGCTTTCTGGCTTCACTGCATCTTGCAAAGAAGTCAAAAGCCATCTCTCCAAAGATGCTGGGGCAGGGCAGGGGGCGGGGAGCAGAGAGGGCAAAGAAAACTGCAGATCTACCCCGAGTGGGGGGACGGGGGTGGGAGGAGCGCACTGAACCAAAGCTCTTGTTTTCCTCACCTAGCAGCTGACCGCCTAGCAGGGAGGGAGGCTGGGAGGCAGAGGAGATTTACATTCCTGAAGCTGAAGCAAGCAAACAAAGCACACTATTAAAAATCCCTACATTATTCAGCAGGCACTCATTTGGCTTGACTTCTATTAATAGTGCTGTGTTTATTCTTGCACAGTGAATAAATTAAGGCAATGTTAAATGCTGTGAGCTCATGAACTTACATGAGAGAGAAGATAATTTCATCCAGTTTGCGAGAGAGCAAACTTTATCCAGCAAAGCATCAATATTTAACATGATCTGTATAAAACTCATCTCAGTTGCAGTCTACCCATCAGACAGGATTTCGCCCTGTATGCCACTCCCTGGCCTCAGTTGCAGTGTTGACATTTTCTAAACATTAAACTTGCCTGAACAGATAAAATTCCAGTGGCCACAACCAGTCACAAGAACTAGACCTGCTCTAGAGCTGTAACTGGATTTAAAACACAGTCCTGTCCCTCAGAAGACATCTTGGTCAGGTTGAAACCCCTCATGCTTTGGTCACACTCTTGGCACCATGCACCATTGCTCAAGTGAGGTGTTCAATCCGTCCCAACCCCGACAGAAACACCCCGCGCACACTGGCTCAGCTTAAGCAAGAAACATAGGCTGGAGATTTCCACACTGTATTTCCTCAGCCATGTTTGCAGGCCAAAGCGATAGTGCTAAGGGGCATGAGCATGCTTCGTTGAATTTCTGAACATGTCTAATACAAGTGTCCCCATCCAAAAGCTTAGTGGAAATATAAACAGTCAGAAATTTGCAAGCTTGTCCGAGTTCTATTTAGCTTTTTCCAGGTAACTAGGAAACCAGCACTCGAAGTAGCTGTAGGGCAGGTATGTTCCAGGAAGTGCTACTAATCTTGAGAAATTATTTGAGCCGTTTAAGAAGTATTGGTCTACAGGACTTGCATAGCAAAAAACTGATGGCTAAATTTTGGCCTCAGTTACTCTGGTATAAATCTAAACCCGGCACCCACCAGATCATTCTGATTTACAGCAGAGAACATGAGATCAGATGCAAACACTCGATGAATGAAGGCTCAGTTTACCAGGACAGTCATAACCTGTAATACCACATGCAGTCAGTATATATTCAAAGCTACTTTCCTCCCTGAGCTGGTGACCATCTGCGTGTGTCCACCCTGTGTCTAAGGGAAACAAGGACCATGTTTATACTTATAAATGAGGAGAAGAAAAATGTTGATGCAGCAAAGGGGGTCACAGAGTTGGCTGAGACAAGCAGTTCTGTGTTTCTTCAATAAGTCAGAGCTACTATCTATATGCATAGCTGAAGGAACCTCCTCCTCCTGGCAAGGGAGATAACCTGCTGGCACAGAGCCTTTGCAACACCTACAGAGAACATCTCTTCTGTCAAAAATAGCCTGGCTGAAGCATCATCCCACTCTGGTGACTCCCAAGTGTATGAACTGCAACACATTCACAAATACTATTTGTGGTGGTGGTGCCCACAGAGGCTTCAGAACTGATGCTTCCCTGCTGGCAGAATCAGAGAGGGAATTAAGCAGTGCCTGTAGAATGAGGTAGTTAAACACACCTTTCCCAAGTAATACCAAAGTTTTTTTGGCAGCAACTCACACTTCAGGCTAAAATGAGCTGTTGGTTTCTTTATCTGTTTGACATTTGTGTGTTGGGTTTGCGGGCGGGGGAGTGGAAGAGGAGGTATATATATACTACAATTTCAGAAAGAAAAGTGGCAGGTAGGGTGCAGCAGGAGAGAAAAATTGCTTTCACTAACTGGTGAGTAAACTGTTCCTTTCTCAGCACTGCATGTAAATAAGACATCAGTCATAACACGCAGCCTCCAGGGTCACTTTTCTACAGCACTAGGCAGCCCAATGCAGAAATCCTCCTGCTAGCACCAGCCAGAGTCTGCAGCGAGGGCACATAGTTATCAGCTCAGAAACCACAAGCACACAGCTGCATCTTGCATCCAGCCCCATGCTGGCTCATGGAGAGCCTGGGAGCACCCACAGACAGCACAGGCGTGTGCTGCGGACATGTCCCTTCCACCTTCTGCCTGCACCTGACCCTGCTGCACCACAGCAGGGACCTACATACAGCTACCACCAGCCCTGTGGTTAACACCTGCCAGGCTGGACAAGGAGCCACGCACCTTGTTCCAGAGATCAGTGCCTAGTATAACTATCTCAGACCACACTGCACCTCAGAAACCCAAAACAGGTATCTCCTGCACCTCGCATCCTAACCCGCCTGCTGAGAGAGGACCACATTAGGTACAGATGTAGATTAAAGGAAGCATTTGTGTTCTTCTGCCAAAGGGCAGGCAAGCTGCCTTCAGGTAGGGGAGGACCGAAACCAGAACGGTATCTTGCGGCACCAACCTTCTCTACAATATCAGATGAAATGTTGCAGGTGTTGCTCGGAGTCTGCACTCTCTTGCACCGCTTGTTTTCACTGTGCAAAGCCCAGGAGTTTGCAAAATCGTAGGTGTTTCCCACAAGGGTCCCTGTGAATGAAGAGGAGGAGAAGCAAATGGTCGTTATTGGCTACTATCAACATGATAGTCTGCTGAAAGCTGTTTTTAAAAATAAAAACTGTCATATCAGATGAGTTTCTATTCCAAATAGATTGACTGTAGAAAAGCCACTGTCAGTGATCTGGACTGACTCCTGCAGAGGACCTCTCTCAGCTCAAGCACAGACTAAAGCCTGCAGAAGGCAGCTCCCAGCAGTTCTCACACATGTGTGAACATGGTAGGAGTTATTTGCTGGTCCGCTATAACCTGCAGAAACCTACACATTCTCCTACTATTTAAAAGTTGTCAATAAAACACAGGATGTATTATTAGAGATGCAAACAAAATGAAGCTGCTCTCCCTAACCAAAGAAAGTATTAGCATTCCTTCTCTGGGTACCTGCTACAAAATAGTTCATTTCATGACTCTCAGTTCTGTAACTTTGCTTTTTAAAACCCTACTGTGTTGCATGTGAGACTACCAGTTGCCACTGTTAACACATTCCCAAGACCTTATGCAGAGAATATGTTGAAATATGACCCTGACTGTATCTGGAAAGCAAAAGAAATGCTTCCCAAATATATCTATATTATACTTTTATAATATATAATAATATATATGTATATATAATAAAAATTTAATTGAGCTACCTGCTGTATATTAAGTACAAACACACAGAATATACTAACCACTAAAACTGTTCCTAAACTAAAGGATAGTCGTGAAAACTACACTGAGAATGCTAATGTATATGTAATAAAGCCAGTAGCCTTTAGAAGACTTCTTTGTAAACTAGAAGTTAGGGACTTATAAATGTAGCATATGTTAGGCCCACAGCAGATGTCAAACAAGGAAGACTCCAAGGAAAAGATGACAGGGAAAGGTGGTAAAAGGCATGAAATTTTCATCTATGCAGCCAATGCTCAGCACAGAAAAACAGCAACAAGAACACAGCCCTTTAGTTTACCACAGATTGTAAAGATTAAACAATGAAATCTAGTCTGATGAGAAGCAAGGTGCCAAATTAAAGACATCCTTTTCTGTTTGCATTAATACATCCTTACACTAAGTTATATAATAGGAGATGGGCTCCACTCTGAAGTAGTGTTCCTCTGGCTCTGAATGTACGTCCACATTGAGGCTCCCACTGGCAGGTACCACCAGATCACCACTTACCCACAAGTTAAGATTTGAAGGTTGGGACAACTCTTGGTCCTGAAATGCTGGTCACCTGTTTTTTCATTTCTCCCCCTCCATTAGATTTTTTGTTTTTTCTTCTGTGGTGCTTGTTAATTCATACCGCTTACGTAGTTCTTTTATGCAACATTTTTATTATACTATTTTAACTCTTCTGCTGCATTCCACAGTTAATACTTTCAAGCAAAATTTTTTTCAAAATGAATAATTGCAAAACTTTTGTGGGGTGGTTTGGGGTTTTTTGGAACCTGTTCTTCAAAACTTCTTGTTGCCAGTGCCTGTCTGTATATTAGCAGACCATTCCACAGGGACGAGCAATTTGCCAGAGCAGTTCTTCCTCCTTGCAAAGTCCTGGGGCCCTTAAACTAAGCTACAAGCTGTTTGGAGCAGACAATACTTGATCAATTTGGGTTCGCTCAATAGCTCAAGGTCCTGCCCCCGGTAAGCCTCCTCAATACACAACAGTAAAAACAATAACAATGAATTAAGAGAGATCAGTTGACAGTGTATTTTTTCCTGTGATTAGTTCAGCATAGCCTTAAGTGACCTATGGCAACAGATAAAGGGCTGGAGAGGCACTATGACTTTAAAATGAGAGTGCTGCAAAGCTTGCTTTTCCCCAGAAGCTTTGTCCTCAATGCTGAACAACACAGTCACTAAAGATGCACAGTATTTCACTGAATACCATTAGTTATTACTCTCAATAATACAGATTCAATAGAATCTGTATTTTCAGCACACTATATTTTCATTGAATGAGCAGCTTTACAAACACACAGTATGATGCAATCCATACTCCTGGAAAGGTGAAAAGCAGCCAGGACATGAAGGTTTCACCGACCACGAGAAGAGCTCCAACGTGAAACTATGAATTGACTCTGGGGCCACCGAGCTGCTTCACAAATTGGGGTCATGGGGGTAAGTTCTTTCTGCAGAGGGTAACTTTGGAGAGGACTGTTCAACCCGTACTCTGCACTACACACCCTGTCAATCGGTGTGGTGATTCTCAAATACTTCATCTACTTGATGAGGCTGCAGGAAGAAAAGCGGGGATGGAGAATTGTCCCCAGCATGTCTGACTGCTCCGAGCAGAGGGAAGAGCAGCCACTGCCACCATTGCCTTTCACCTGACACCTTCATTTCCTTCTGCTGAAGGACTCGAGGGGGTAGGAAAGGAAAGGTGGTGAAAGGGACCACACAACAAAAACAGCCTTAAAAAAAAAAAAAAAAAGGGGTTTCTTAAGTGTGCAGGTGATACTATTAACAGAGGAGCTGGGCAGCTCAGCTGCCTACTCTCATATTGCACACCCACCACACAGCATGACTGCCCTCCTCTCCTACACAGCAGGGTTTTTTTCCTTCTGTTCCTTCCATGTTCAGTTTTTCTTTTTTCTCTAAGCAGCCAAGATTCTGGAGAAACAACTCCTAGCCAGGGCTCATCAGAGCCCTACACCCAGAAACCCTCCTTATGGCCCGGGTGGGATTTTTGCTAAAGCACTTCCTTTGTCTAAGTCTTGAAAATAGATACTGTCACAAAAGGTAGTGAAAACAAAGCATTTGGACACAAGTGCTTGAAGAACCAATGCCTGATCTGGACCATAGTACAGACTGATACCAGCATGCAGACTGGCTACTCAACAGCCAAGATCCCCAAGCAGCTAGTTAGCATGCAGTCTTCGGACACAAGATGGGTTCAGGAGGTAGCTGCTAAAGCACAACCCAAATCTCAGCTTCTCCCTACATCCCAGAAATGTCCCACCACTTTGATGACCCTGTGAAGGTCCTCCAGGAGAGGGCCATGCTCCAACCACCTGAGCAGCTGGTAGGGCCTCCTGGGCCGTTCTGTTGGACTATGACTTTAGTGCTGTAATTGCTGCCCTCATGTCTCTGTCTCTTTGGAGACGGGGGGGGGGGGGAACACCC
>VYZV01030284.1:53067-70112 GCA_013401275.1 Pandion haliaetus
TTTTTTATTTTTGTTTAATGGTCAGAACAGTTGCTTTCAATTTTCTGATTTTCAGATAGATGATGTTCACTCTTGACAGAAAAATCAGTGTTCACTATGATATCTGGGTCTCAAAGCTTGTTTACTTTGAGACTGATGGTCAGGCAAGGTGAAGCGCTAGCAATAACCACCTAGCACTCAAGGCACATGAGTGGGAGGCAGGAACCCTGACCTCCCTCCCTGGACCTCCTGCAGATTTTCTATATGGCCATAGGCCCATCAGGTTAACTCTCCCAGGGTCTGTTAACTCATCTGTAAAATAAATGCAAGAATTTGTTCAAGACACTACAACACTATGAGTAGAGATATTGGTTATTTACCAAGCAATAGGGCTTTTTTGTTTGTTCGGTTTGTTTTGTTCTTTTTTTTCTGTTTTTTTGTTTGTGGTTTTTTTTGTTTGGTTGTTGGGGGGTGGGGGAGGGGTGGTTGTTTGGGTTTTTTTTACAGTTTTACATGGTTTAGTACATGGTTCCAGACAAGCAAAACTATTGCAAGGTTGACCAAGAATTGACCCATAGTTTGGACCAAGTTAATGATATGAAATATTGAAGTCATGGGCTGTAAAGTCTTTCCTGCTCGCTCTGGTTCAATGAATATAAAATTAATAATATTAAACACAAGAGAGGGAAAGAGCCATTTCCAAAACTTTGAAGCCTAGTGCTGAAGGCATGCTTCCCACAACAAAAATGTCTAACTTTGATTCCAAACTCTGAATAAACCAGAATGTGTTGCGAATGCAGGTTTCTGGCACCTCAGACGAATGCCATATAATGAAGACAGGTACAAGGCAAGTCTTGTTCATCTGTACTGTTTGTAAATGACAGCTAAATTCCCTTGTGAATCTATCCCCTTTGCTTTCAAATTAAAATTCAAGAAAAAGTGAGATTATTTACTTAGGCCAATCAAAAACTTTAAACTTGCCTAAAATCAAGTTACTGATATCCTTTAAAATGCCAAGAAATTTGGATTTCAGAATGACCAAAACTTCTGTTTATTTTTTTTAGGGGGAGAGGGAAAAAAAAAAAAGTTATCTTCACTACCATCACTGTGAGTTTGGAACATGCTTTAAAAGCTTCCTATAACAGGTACCACACACAGGGAAGTTGCATATTCAGTCTTATGCATTTATACTACTTCTGGAATGGAAACGTTACCTGAAAAATCAGATTTTTGCTTGCAGATACTGTCTGCTTCCACCTGTTTAACCTACATTCACCTCACCAGTGGCATCGTATATTTCAGCTTAAAAAGCTGGAATGTGTTGCTGACAGCTGGGGCAGGCTCAGAATATCAAGCCTTTATTCAAAATTAGCCATGTGTATTGTTTTATCATTAATGTCTTTGTAATTTGGAGACAGATTCCCAGAAACATGCTTTCTGCCAGTACCAAGAAAAGCATAATGGGATGCTGGATTAGCAATGGGGTTTTTTTCTTCCATAACGCTAAGAGCGTGTAACATGAACAAATAACAAAATCATGGATTAATAGCCCTATGTTGGACTTGAATGAGCTCTTTTACGCAAATAAGCTTTCATGATGACCTAGACATCCAAGTGCCTCTCATAGCAGTATCACTGTGAGACAGCTCAACGATAAGAGTAGGAGGCAAAGACTGAGGCTACAGGCACATAAATAAGCTCCATGAGCTTGTGCTTCAGTCTCTCTCATTGGGGAGAAATTACCTTAAACATTCTGCAAGGTAAGAGCATGCCTTTCAATCACTAACATGCTGCAAGGCTATGTTTTGGCAGGTTTTGGCAACTTGCTCGTGTGCATGCCCTGAGGAGATTTCAGGATCAAGTTGCCTATGTTGTGTTAGATTTCCTCCATAGTATTACACAAGTCATCTCTTCTGGCCCGTGCTTTGGATCCCCAATTGGAAAATGCTCGTGACAATGACCATGAGACACTCCAGTGCCACAGGCTGAAGGCTGCCAAATAGGCATCTGAGCATCTAGAAAGGACTCAACTTCATGTTTGTGATATAAGCAAAGACTGAAAACCAGAAGTGTATGATGATGTCAGAAAGCAGAACCTGTTCAATCACCAAGTCTTAGAAGCATTCACAGAATGGCTATAAAGGACCAGAGCCTAGCTGGCAAGAGAAAGCAAAGGAGAAATTAATTCATTTGTTAGGATCTAGGGGAAAACAAAACTAACAAAAAACCCTGCAAAGCTTCCAAGAACTTTCTGTCTATATTTTTAGTTATGCTTAAAGTATGAGAACTCTCAAGGGGCACCTGGCTTGTTTTTACTGCCATATCCAATAAATAAGCAACCACGTACAATATAATCAATCTTGTTTGTAAGTATCGATAGGACGCGAGCACTCCTCTGCAGGATGTAGTTTAGTAACCAGCTACATCAACGAGAGTGACTCGGCATGCCATCCTTTGAATGACAGTGTGTGTCTGCAACTCTGAAACCTACTGGGGAAATTACTTATTTTGGGGTTTTTTTTAAAGTTCAAGAGCTACTGCCTAAGGTCACTATCTCCAAAGCTGGGTCCTATCAATGTTAATTTGCTAGGGTATCATAGCTTGAGGTGCATCACTTAGACCTCCAGGACCCCAATAACTGAGCATCAAAAGTGCACACAGAAGCAACGTGTGTTATCCTCTCAGACTACCAGTTCTTGGTTTCTACACCAAAACACAGCGAGGAGCCATAAGAGTGCCATGACAATAGCACATGACTGGATAGATTATAGAACCTGAGTATAAATATATCAAGAGAAAATAAAAACAATTACACACTGTTCAGTACGTTTAAACACTTTTTCTTTCATGGCCCCTTTATTTACTTGCTCTAAGTAGTAATGTCCAGTAACACAGCAGGTGCTTCACCTCTTGCTTCACCACCATCCCAAAACAAGCGGTTTATTAAACCACAAGGTTGGGGTTTTTTATTTCTAAAATAAAGAAAAATCCTATTTTCATTTGTTTTCAACATAAACATTGCCATTTTGTTGAAACCATTACAAAATGCATGATGTTACATGAAAGATGGTGTTTATGGGCTAGATTCTATCCATGACATCTCTGACTTCTACACAAATTTGGAATCTGGTCCTCTGGTGCCACAAAGAAGCCCTAGAAGTGGGCCGTCAAATCACAGGAGTTTCCTCCTATGCAGGCATATAAGAAGATACAAAAGTACCACATTAGCTTTTAAACTGTGTGAGCTATAGTCCATGAGAGACGGAAGAAAACATTTCAGCTGCAGAGCTTTTTCCATCACAGTGGTTCTTACAGGCTCCCCTCTTACCAGGCAAGGACTATTATCAACCAGACAGGTTACCATTTCAGTGTAAATCAAAGCAGTTTAAAGGCTAGTACATCTTGCGGTGCCTGCCCAGCCTTTAAAAAACCTGGGGGGAGGTTTAACACATCTCAGGTATCCGATAAGCTCATTGGCTATAGCACAATACCTGATGCATAATCTCTAGCGTCATCTCTCTCCCTTTGCCTCTGACATTCAGATGCACATAATGCTGCCCAGGGGTTTCCAGATGAGAGCCCGTAATCTTAGCAACATCAGATCGTTGTCTTTTTCCTTTCCGCACTGCTTCCATTGCCTATTATTTTGAAGCCCAAAGATCTTATTGTATTTATCAGTAAAAATCCAGATGAGAAATATATCTAATGGATTAAAACTGAGGGCCCTATCTAATAAATCAAAATATGCCCAGATTTTAACAGGAAGCGGTGGACACATCAATAGGAGAGTTCAGTCTGCTGGCAACCTTAAGGTAACCCTTCAGTGCCCTCCAATTGCTAGTCATTACACCAAGCTCACATCCTGGGTTGGGTTGGCCTTTGAAATCTAATCAGGCCAAAAGGAAAGCAAATAAAAATTAATACTTAATAAGTGGAAAGAAAAGGGTAAACTGCTTCATAGGCCACCAATAGGCTGCCTAGGTCTTTCATTTAAAGAATATTACCTCTCCCAGCTGCTTGTGTTGCCCCTTACCTGGAGGTTAGTTTCAACAGTTTAAAAAAAAGTCTGAATTAATCAAAAGTTGATTTGACTTGGAGAAAGTTACAAGACGCTCATGTGAACCACCCCACCAGCAGAGCTGCCAAGCAGACAAACAACATGCGGGCACAGTGATGTCCCTCACCGATACAGAAGATTCAAACATAATTCATTCTAGTTCCTTCTAAATTAGTTTAAATGAAAGGTCCATTGTATCAGAGTAAAAAACTGGCAGAATTGCTGAGATACGATTCTAATCTTCAGGCTAAAAGCACAAATCTGTATGTCCATGCAGGTTACAGAAGTCAGGGCCTTCCTTGTACAGTAAAGGCTATGCAAGTTCTCTGTCAACTTCTCTATTATTTTTCAGCTCTTCCAAGCAGTGGTTTTGTCATATACTTCATTACATTCGGACATCTGTGGCTGTGAAAGCACTGCTTTTTTTTAAGAGGGAGGATACGATCTCTGGCGTGTTAAACAAATACAGCACATAACACATTTAAACACGAGCAGCAGAAGGGAATCTTCTACATTTGAACAGTCCAAGGCAATACAGTCTCCTTTTCTGCTCCTACTTTCTATAATAGCCTCACTCCTATTTATTGTCTTGAGAAAAAGTTGTAAACTTCAGATCTCAACACATTCAGACATCAAGGTATCCAGCAAGCCCTGCCAAGCAACTCTGTGAGCTGAGTTTGTTTCTTATTATTTACATTGCAGAAGGACTGATCAATCATTTTAACATTCTATGAAATCAGATTTTTTTCTGTACGTTGAAGATATGCTTATGTATCGCAAGTGTCAGTAAGACACATCTCTGGAGCAGTGCCAGGCTCTTCTCCAAGTTGCTTTGTCTCCCTATTTTATCATTTATTTTTAATACATACATTAATACATTAAATTGATAATGTAAAGTATTAACTAACTTTACTCTAAACCTTTCCTCTTCAGGTAAGTGCTAAGAATTAAAAGACACTCTGAAATACCACAAATCAAGATCAGTCCTTCAAAGTCATATTCAGGGCTTTTCCAAAACTCTTAGTCTTCACCCACACTGGCAGATTTTGCAGAAAGGCGTATAGAGCAGCAAAAGCAGTCTCATCTCTCCCTATAGGGTGATATATCTCCTATAGTGTGATATAACGTGCACCTCCAATCCAACAGCACATATAGACTGGGAAACATCATTAAAATGTAACCACTTTATAGAACAGCATCCCATGCCAAATCCAAGTACAAGCCTGCCACTGGCAACCCCCAGGAATTAATATTCTGTTATTGCAATGCTATCTATTCTTACTCCCACTTGTCTAACTCATGAAAAATTAGAAGTTGTTGATTCAACGAGTATTCCTCTCATCTATTTTGCTGGGTCTTCTCCTAGTCAGTCTCCCCACACACTATATTGCACATTGTTTAGCCCATAGCTTTATCTTTGTATTTCAAGATTCAAGGTTTCCAAAAGTGTTAAATTCAGACTTCTGGGTTTTGCTGAGGAATGAGATGTGACAGCAATTTCCTTTCAGGAGAACGGAAAATGAAAGAACTTAGACAGCTTTTCAGCACATCAAGATAAGGTACCTGACAGGTTTTCTAGAAACATTTTGTTGGATCAGCAAAATCTTTGTTGAATCACCCATCAGGAAAAGTGTGCAGAGCATACATTAAGATACAGTCAGTTAGTCATAGTCTTACCTTCCTGAGTTCTGAAATCATCTTCAGCAAATTTATTAAAGTTGCCACACAACCCACAGGTCTTATTATAGTGCTTTTCTTGAAGGAGTATCTGAATATTCCCACTGATATCAATCTTCACCACAAAGCCATGCTCATCGCTGGATATTTTATAGTAACCTGCCTCCTTCTCTATAAATATGCCATTGGAGGCAAAAGGTATGGAAACCCTGTGAAGAAAAATAGGAATTTCTCAGAATGTGACACAAAAAACATCAGGTTTTTTCTGCTGGAATATTTGTTCCCATAGGTACCTTTTGTCTTCCTGCGTCACATCTCCATCTAAAGAGAAGTGAAGACTGAAATATTCTCCAAGATACACAGAGAAACCAATTTTCTCCCCATCCTGGTAGTCACCTGAAGAGATGAGACATAAGCATAGATATTGTTAGTTCTGGGACTCAGAAGGACAACTTGTAAGTACACATTGCAGGATTCAGAGCATATCATCTAACTTTTTCCAGAAGACATCTATCTATTTCATCCCATAGTTGTTTAAAGTGAAACGGACAGATAGTCCCAGGATGAGGGCTGGCATCAGCCACTGGCAGGCGCATAACCTGGCACTGGCTGTGGATTCACACTCTCCCTGTTACTGTCTCTAGCCAGTGAATTCTTCATCCTACCACACACACTGGAGGAGTTTCCACATGGGATGTGCCCAACGATCTGCCTTGCTCTTTCCTTTCCTAGTTTCCTCCCAAGAACAGCCCATAGCTCAGCAGTAAGGGAAGGGGGTTGAATCTGTTGAACCAGTGGAAGAACTGAGCCTGGATATCTTCATTCTTGATAAGCCCTCTAACCAACTCAACTGGTCTTTAAGGGGTAGACACCAATATTGGCTATCCGACTGGGTGGGGGATGGGGGAACTCACTCTGAATTTTTCAAAAGGAGCAGCACAAACAGATGGAGACAACTTTCTTGGGCTCTGAGAGAGAAGGGGCAGGGGGTTCAGACATAGTCCTTTCTCTGCTTTTGCCTGTTGTCTAGCTTTAACTTTACAGCAGCTCCTTGCACAATGCAGTGCCTGTTCTGGACCTCCAGCTCTGCCAGCTCTGCCCAGACCTAGATGCTTTACTCAGCAATGCAGATTGCACTTCACAGCCAGGTATCCACCCACACACATATACTAAGATAGAAATCAAAAATAGATTATAACATGCTTATGTACCCAATATAAACATAAAGTGTCTGCTCATGGTTTGTTTTGGTTTTTTTTCTTTTAAGATTTAATTGATCACATAAAATACTGCAATCAATTCACACTTCACATATGCTGGTGGGTTCTTCTATATACAAAAAATTTGTACCAAGTTGTTCAAGCTGAAGAAAATTATTTAAATTGGTAAATGGTTCATTTTCAGAGTGATGGGATCACTTTACTTCATTTTACTTGTAGTTAGTAAAAAGTCATCTTGAACTATGACTGATACAGAACAGTTATTAGTGAATATAAGAATATCTACCAGAAGACTTTGGTATTAAAGTAATACACAGGTTTGGTTCTCATATCAGCTCTTGCCCATCCCCAAGAGTAATGCTGCAGAGAGTCATGCTAATTCAAAGGCTTTTTATCCTGCAGGATAGGATTTTTCTTACTGGGGGAACTTAGCATACAGGTAAAATTAGTTCTACATGGTTGTGTAGTTCCTGTTCCCATACACAGCTATAACAGCCACATTCCCCTAACAAATTCAAAATTAAAAAAGGTCTCACTTTCCCTCTTTAGAAGAGCCAGTAAGAAAATCTCCATTCCTTGACAGCTTAGTTATGTGTAGGCTATGTTACCAAAGGATAACAGAAGCCAAAGTGACAGAATTTCCTCAGAAGTAATCCTTCTTTCAAAAAAAAAAAAAAAACAAAAAAAAAAAGGCCAAATAAAAACAAGATCCTTTTATGCAGAGGTCCATCCTAGCTGACAAAGGGCAACTATTCGTCTTTTCTTCTCAGTGATGGAACCCAGCACAAGTGCAATGCCACATGCCTTCAACATTTTGCATTTGTTACTTCTTGGTATCTTGCTCAGACTCACCTAAGAGTGTGAAAGAGTGCTTGTGACAGTCCCCAGCAAGGAGGTAACTGCAGTCCCCAGCAAAATTGTAGAAAGAGCCATCAAAAGTTTTGATGTGATCATTCCCAAAAAGGCTGCAACGGGCAACTGATGACTCCTGAAGCAAAGAAACTGATGATCCTAGATACCAAAACACAACATAACATGCAATGTAAAACAATCATTTTTTAGGTCAGGAATTTGTCAGCTGGAATTTATCACCATTGATCATTGCATGTCCTGGACCTTTAGCTCTAGCTTCTAGGCAGACTGTATGCCTGGCATGATATTCCATAGGATCAAGCACAGATATTTTTTTATTATTATTATTATTATTATTATATGCATTAGTGAAATGGCTTTTTTGCTTTATTTCTACTGGCCCAAACTTCACATAGGTAATTTCAGTCCTGATCCTTTGAGGAATGCTGTGCGTTCATTCATTTGTGCCTGCCTGCAATCCCATTAAAATCAATAGGGCAGTAGCAAAGCCCCACCATTTGTTCAGCCAAACATCTCTGACTTCAGGGAGTCTTTGTGACTCAACATAGTGCTTGTTGCAAGATAAACAGACAAAAGGAATAACTTTATCGATGGCTCCAGCATGATGAGAATATTGCCTGAGCCAGGATTGCAGTATTAGATGGGCAAAAAGTGGGTGGTATCAGGGAAATCTCACAGAAGGAACAGTGAAAACATATTAAAGCTCCTAGACACCAGAAAGTAAGCATGTTTCCTACCTGATATTACAGTGGGCAGCAGTAGGTTGGTTAGCAGCACTGCCAAGAGGAGCATCTGTCAAAAATCAGAAAGAGATTAGAATATTCTTAGTTTGGGGTATTTAGTCTGTTTCACAACAATTCACCATTTTCTATCCTTTCTTTATAAAGTTATTTTTGACGTTCTACAACATTTCAGCCATAATCTATGCAGACTTTCACAGTAATTCGTTTACCCACCTATGCTTCTTTAAATAGGTAACGTAGGAGAATAAGTATTCTTTGTTCCTATTTTCGCTTCTCATTGCAGGGAAATGTGGGCTACCTCCACAGAAAACACAACCCAACATACACACATATGCTGATTTACCCGAGTTAATATATTGCACACACAAAGCCCTTCAATAGGCAGCATTATTTATCAGACAACCTGACATGAAGAAGCACACCAGACTGGATCAGCCAACTTGGCTCCAGGAGAAGTCACTTCTGCTGCACAAGATTTGCATTGTACCCAAACATCCATAAAGGGAAAGAATATATAGGTTTTGCAGCAGCCAACAGTTCTGGCTGGCAGACCATTAAAACCACATGCTCATAATCTATTGATTTCAGGGCGATGATATGCTTGAGATAAGGGGCAAGAAGTAAAGGGGGAAATCATGCAGAGATTAGAGACCCGGGGGAAAACTTCCATTCACCAAAATCAGTTTTAGCATTGCCTCCTGCTTTCTACAACCAAAATGTCAGCCTTGGCTCTCCATATGTCTATAAACTACCTCCTGTACTGCCAGGCCTTTAAAAATAATAATAGGATATGAGTGTCAATGCAGATGGTGAACTACAGATGCGTTCTGTGGCAAGACATTAGCAGTTAATGGATGAAAGCTGTAGGGAGCTCCATCTAAGTGAGTTAATTTCAGTGATCACATAAGCAACTAGAGAGGCTTAAATATACCGTACTTAATATATTAATGCCAGGAGACCAGACATGCCTTTCTCTAAAAGACCCTCCAATTAAAGACTAGAATACATTTTGCAAAGACAAATTCTGATTTCAGTTTACAGACACACACTTCTTATTGATGTCAGTTATGTAGGTCCAATTCACAGCCACATAAATAAACACTGAGTTTGCCTTATTTACGAAAGGTAGGAAAAGAAAAATCTTTTATGAAACTCAGTCTAACATAATGCTGCAAATGCCAATCTGATATAAGGCTGTTACTGCTGCAAGATAGCTAAGAAGTGGCAACTGCATGGGAATGCACCTGTAAAGTAATGGTATAGAAAACAATAGGTATTATTCTCAGACTACACACTTGCTAGTATATTTTTAGTGCATGCACTGTGTTACTGTGACCAAATCAGATATTGCTTTTCTTTTTAACCCTTCAGTTTTACAAAGCAGGCAAAGAAAAAAGACAGGGTATAAACCTTTCTTTTCAGCCCGTCTCTTCCACCTCCCAGTCTGTTCTAAGCTGCAGACTTGAAGTTTCCCCCAATTCTAACAGAGCAGGTGCCACTACCAAATCAGAATACAATCAAGTAAGATCTGCCAGTATGTAATGCTCTATAATTTTATCACTGGCTTAATTAGAAATTAATGTACCTTCTTCTGTGCGAGATTCCTCTTGCACATGAGCAAGGAGCTCCTCCAGTTGCCACCTATAGCCTACAACACCATTGTTCCTGTGTTCCTTCAGAAGACAGGACTGGAATGGCTTTGGTCTGTTTTTGTACAAGCCAGGAACTCTTGTTCATTTAAGAGGAAAGATAAAGACTGAACGTCACATCCGTCTGATTCTCAGGACAATAGATTAAATTGCTATCGTGTAAATCAGTAGTCTTAATTGCCAGAAAGTTACAATGAGGGGAAATAGTTTTAAAAACTTACATGACAGATAAGTCTTTCAAATATATTTTGCATGTGTATGTGTGACAAATCTCACTGGCTGAGCCAATAGGCAGCGTATTTATTTGAAAGACTATTGTTAAAGAGGAATAGTAGGATGCTCCATACCTCAGAGACCACAGAGCCATGTATTATTTTTTCCTGCAAACAACTGTTTTAAAGGAGAAAGAACTAAAAATTCAGAGCTAGTAATGACCTGGTTTTGTTCTCCAGGTACAAACACATTTGAATTTTCTCACATTCGATTAGATCAACACATTTGGTCCTTGAATTTGCAAACATTTATAGAGATACCCTCTGGAGCAACATATGGTAACAAGTTAATCACGCACATACTTGTTAACTGAGGCAGGCACAAGCTTTATGGGCATACATACAGCACTGAGCAAAAAATGCAGAGCAGACGACATCTTACTTTACTTTCAATGTCCCATGCTTCATATTTGCAATAGCTACTAGTAATAACAAAGGGGTTAGGAGGCAATACGTTTCCCCATAAATCATATTTTGCCACTAGTTCACAGAAACAGGTCCTTACTTTAAACCAAGAAAAACAATGCACAACAATAAAAATGGGCCTCCTGAGAGCCCCCAGCAGGCACGTCTGTCTTGTCCACAAGCAATTCTGAGAATGAAGTGAGTATAATCCCTGCACACACTTCTTAGAAATCAAAAAAGAAAAGAAAACAAACAAACATAAAAACAACCCATGTTGTAATATAATAAGCAGGCAGTTTCCCACATGATTTCTACAGGTGACTAGGTTGATACTTGCAGAATGGCGATAGATTATTTTTGAGACAATTTAAGTGATGAGTCTGTTTAGGTTGAGGAGTTACAAGTAATACAAATAATAAATTGTTAGCCATACTTACTTTGTCTTGTATGAACTCTTCATCACATCTGCATGTTAAAATACTACAGTGCTGTGCTACAGCCACCGAGTGACAGAAAGAAAGAAACACAGACCAAATTGTCTCTTTTCCCCGTGAAAAGCCAGAGAACAAGATTTTAAAACAAACGCTTTCCATCAGGATCTTCTCAGCCAGAAGCTCCTGCTTTTTCTCCAGCAGCAGTAAGGTTTGCCCTGCTCACATTCACGGCAGTGGAAGGCCCACGCCTGACAGCAGCTGAGAATATCCTGGGGAACATGCAAGAAAATGCCCCACGTGTGCAGAAACTTGGGGTCCACTACAGTCACAGCCCCACAGACATCCCTCCAGCGTGGGGCACTCCCTGCTGCTGCAATGAAGTACCAGTAAAGGACAAGAACATATCCCACCAGCTTCTGCCCAAAGTGCTCCTCTGCCTTTGCAAGGGAGTAACATCTATGGGAAAAATATGCAAGTCAAAGTCTTAAAAACTTCTTCTTTGGTATTTTTGCATTAGAGTGTGCAACAGCAACAGCTGGGAACCTCC
The DNA here is from genome assembly GCA_013401275.1 of Pandion haliaetus. Lineage (NCBI taxonomy): Eukaryota > Metazoa > Chordata > Aves > Accipitriformes > Pandionidae > Pandion > Pandion haliaetus. Next base: position 64,924 of record VYZV01030284.1, read on the forward strand.
AGATAGAGGTCCCAGTAAGTATGGAGGCCAGGGTTTTGCCCAGCTTAAACTTGGCATGACTCTGTAGGGAAGGGCTAACACCTTTTACATGAAACTGCCTTCAAGGCTGAAGTTACAGCTGAACAACAAGAAGAAACAGTGCAACAGCAGAGACGACAGGCAAGATGCATCTTGTTTTCCTCATAGTCTCACTTCTGCTTCTGGTTTCGTATGGAGAGAGAGGAATAGCGTTGACTGGGAATCATTCTCTCCTCTTGAGTCCAGCTGCCAACTCTCAGCAGGTCCTTCATGCCTCTGAGAGCCTAGGCATTAGTGATCAGAGATGTTCTCAAAACCTTTAATTATGGGAACCCCAGTATTGCTCATGATATGAGGAATAAAATCTATCACCATGGTCTTTTGTCATCTTCTCAGTTTTAATCCTTTCAGTGCCTGAGCCCCAAATGAGTCACTTCATTTGGTAACTTCCTCTTGCAAATCTAAATCTAACAGGTAGCTTTGATGCACACAAACAGAAGATAGAGTGAGAGTCCCTTAAAAATATTCCTTAAAAATAGAAACATTGCTGGTTTTGTTCCATAGTGATTTCTTTACTGTTATTACAAAATGGGGACAATTCTTCAACAATACAGCACTGTTTAGTCTGTAACCATGACGGATGGCTGAGGTCTTCCATTATTAGCTTTTGTGCCACTGCCTTCACACCCTGAGAAGCTTTATCTGGAGCACCAGTGAGGGAGAGAGAAAACTGCACAAAAGTCTGAGCCCATCGAAAGGTGTTTTGGAGAGGAGCATGTTGCAGGCGGGCAGGTTACGGAACTTGGACTGAGCCTCTGAAGTCTGCAGGCGCTCATCTGCGTGATCAGAGCCTTGGTCTGCACCGGGGGACATTTTGTGACTCACACTGCCAATACTTAATAGATGGTTCAGATAAGCCAGACATCATGACACCTCTTAAGTGTCTTAGGGACCTTGAGGGACAGAACAAAGAAAATTAATTGCGATAGACACCCGAAATACAAACTTCCTTTTCCCCTCCTGGCTCTGTTTTCTCAAAAAAAGGAAATGGTAATTAAAGAGCGCATTTAGTGGCTGATATTGTACATTGTTGCAACACAAAGTTTAGTGATGCTTGGGTAGATCCGACATGTAATTTTACAAATAATACATCTAACACATAGGAGGAAGTATATAAACGACTATGCACTGTTGCTGGAAAGCCCCCTATAGCCAGTTGCTGGAAGGGAATAGGAGGGACTTCTGAGAAAAATTAGCCATAATACTGCTTTTCATTGCTTTGTTCAAATACCAGTTTGCATGCAACAAGTCCAATGTTTCCTAACAGTTACATGATAATACGTACTGAGGCATTAGACAGCATGCCACGTTTGTCATCAAGTTTGTTACACAAACACGTATGCAAAGGGCCCATATTATGAAACCTGCAATGCTGAGCCTAGGAACAGTGACGAAACATAGAGGGCCTGAACAACAACAAATACCTACATCAAGATATTTTGGCTAAACTGAAAAACTAAAGCCTAGCAACACTGAATTTTGATTCTGCGCTTAGGAACTGCAAATTAGATTAGCTATGGAAGCAACACAGGTGGTTACTTTAAGGCTATTTGAAAAATGCAAGTATCTACTGTAAGAGAAATTCCTCTTAAGGAAAATATACCAATGAGGTTCAGTAACAAAATTTTCTTTAAAATTGTTTCTTTAAGAGGGAAACAAACCAATCTAGGATGTCAACACATAGATCATAATAGAGCCAACTAATCTGAAGATTTCGGCCTGATTCTGGCCCTGCTGTAAGCATGTTGAAGTACTCTATTCTGGACAAAGTTTGTTTCCATAAGCATCACTTAATTTCTGCAGGCAAAGGCATTGACTGGTTTTCTGAATCTAAAAAGTGTTCTTAGCATCATGAGTAAACTGAAATCCCAAATGGTACCTCCTCAGATGCCCCCCACACAACAACAACAACAAAAAAAAAAAAAAGCAAATGAAATGCAAAACAAATGCAAAAAGCAAATGAAACAAATGAAGGATGGTGTACTTTGAAATGTAGGAAATGTTGGAACAGAAGACATGCCTCGTGAATCAGTGAAAGTTCTTAAGCAGAGACTCATGGGGAAGGAAGCCATGCTGCTTTGCTGCCCAGTAGTCATCAAAAAAAGTTAAATAATTACAGAAAGTGGGTAAGAAAAAACAACAAAACCAAACATTGTGCAATCATAAATACAAAGTACACATAAATACAAAGTATTTGGCCAGTCTATCTCAAAAACAGTGAAATTCTTAAGACTAGAAAAAGAAAAGGTAAAATGATGATTAGAGGTAGAAGCAACTTCTCTGTAAGGGGAGGAAATTTCCAATCTTAGAAAATCAGAGAACGAAAGCATGAGGAGCATCTACCATATCACAAATGGCACAGAGAAAGTAAATAAGAAATAAGTATTCACTATTTCTCCCAGTGTAGAGGCTGGGAGCAGTCAATGAAATTCTCAGGGAGTTGCCTTTAAAGCACATAACTGGAGGGCCTCAGGACAGGTCACTGTGTCAAAAAGGAGTCAGATAAATTAACGAAGGGCTGCTCCATCACAGAGATAGATCAAATGATGAATCAGAGCTTGTGGCTTAGGAAGTGTTTACCCTGTTGAGTGCTGGAAGCAGAAATCCCATCATTTAATGTTATATGTCATTTCTTTTAACTCTTCCTAAGCATCATCTGTTAGCCATCAGAATCCTACTTTTTGGTCCAAATAACCAAAAAAACAAACAAAAACTCCTAAACAAACAAACAAACAAACAAAAAAACAACAGAAAAAACAACCAAACAAAAGACACCACCAAAAACAAGACAGCTTGCTTTATCCCAGTCTGCAGGAAGGTATGTCTCAAGTGTTTTTTTCACAACTGAGATTAATATTAATTTTTCCATTAGTGACCAAACAGTGAAACTCAGTATAAGCAACAATAAGCTAAAATAAGAGTCATTGCAAATAGTTCTGAAAATACGAGCATCCCATGACAGTTCCTGAAAGCCCAGAGCAGCAGGCCAGAAATAACACAGAGCACAGGCTTAACAGAGTTACTTTTGCATCCCCTCCTACCTCCCCCATGCCCAAGAGGAGGGCAGGGGGGAGCCACCAAAAAAACCCCCCACAACCCAAAACACTCATGTGAGAATATCAGCTGGAAAAGCCCACATAAGCCTGTATTTGAACCACTCCCTTTGGAATATTTAGGCTACTGTACTCCTTTGAGGAAAAAGCAGAGGTAGATGAACAAAGTATGCTAGTACTGAAATGGAGTATTGACCTTCCTCATGCAGAAGAGCCTTGAATGAGATTTATACCGCATAATTATTCATTGGCACATTTTAAGGGCACAAGTAAAGGTAGGGAAAATAAGCCAGTTACAGATATTCAAGAGAAAGGAGGACATGCAGACAGCTATAGTGGCCAAACCAGCAAACCAGACAGGCACTAGCAGCTCAGTACAGTACCAGAAGGAAGGGATACTCAGAGCTGCCCAGAAGGCTGCCCCGTGTCCCTGAGCAGGGCGGTAGCCGTGCCTGCTTGCTTTTGGAGCTGCCTGTCACCCTTCCCCTGCTCCTCTGCCATGCCAAGGGACTCTCAGCAAGGCAAGACAGACGGCTAAGCTGCATCACAAGAAAGCTAGAGCCGTGATCTGTCCCTGCGGCAGCTGCCTGAACCGGACTGTATTTGTTGCACACAGCAGTGTAAAATACATTTCAGCAACAAGTAGCAGAATACATTTCTTTGAAATGCCCAGAAAGCCAATTTGGAAAACTAAACAGTGCCATTGGCTCTAGTCCCCTATGAATTGCAGGGGCTTCAGTGCGTTTTTGGGGTCATCAGTGCTCAGTGCCTTCTCCTGGCACAGTTAATGATAGATGGTTTAAAGAAAGACGCTCCTCAGAGGACAGGAGGCACCAACCACCCACGTTTTGTATTTATAACCCCTCAGCCTTCCGACATCCTTCCACATGCTGGGAAGTTCACAAGGCAAAACAAACCCTTGGGCACTCTCCCTCCTAACTACACAACCCACCAGAGAAGGGCATTTTTAAAGATAACCCTTCTTACTACCAGTTGAACTCCTTCCCTGGTGGCAAGCTCACGTGATTACCAATTTCACAGCCTTCCCCAGGGTTATCTTTTGAGCCATCTGAGCCAAAAGTACCTCAGGCTGTAGCGAGTGAAGCAAGGCTCTTCGGTGCTACCCTCTACAAAGCTCTGCAGCGTAGCTACAAGACCACAAACCTGCCACGGGGGCTTACAAGCCAAGTTGCATCCTGTAAGCGCAGTGGTCTGCAGCACAGCATCAAAGCAAAACATTCCACCTCCTGTACAATGACCCTATAATGTCTCCAGGAAAGAAGAATACTATAGCTGAAGGAGGATATCTTCAGCTGGTGCCAGCTGACACTGTTCTGCTGAAGTCAGTGGCACTACTCTAGTCTGTGCTAGCTGAAGAGCCAAAAGGCTCATGAATTTGCATTACATTACAAAGCGTTACCAGAAACTGAATGAAAGGGCAGGGGAAAAAAATATTTTTTTCCTGGTCTGTGGACAATTTATCCTTTATGTAAGAAAGGGTCACCTTGAGGATATACGCCTGACTGTACCTTCTAGACACTAACACAAATCTCAGCATCCCCAGGAAGGGGATGCTCCTACAGCAGAACAACACAGCCTGGGAGGGGATTGCTCATTTTTAGTCTCCTCCTGCAAGAGTTTGGAAGCAGTTGCTCACGGCTCTTTCTCTTTTGCTTGTTAATGTCTTAAGCCTCCACTCCTGGGTTGAAATTCCCTGCATATAGGAAGTCAGCCAAGGCCAATTCAACAATTTCCCTCCTCCCCTGGAATTATGGTTTTCATGTTCTCTCCCCCTCTGTACCCCCCCCAGCTAGACAAAACTCTAGCCTTATTGGTTTACACAGTGTATTTACAGGCATAAGATTTTTCTAAGCAGGGTACTCAATTCATACATGCTATTCCCTTTACCAAGTCCACAATTACCCTGTGGGATGCCTTCTATTCATCTAGGCTGTTCCAGATAGAGCAAACTTTTCAGCATCCTTGTCATACCTTAACATCAGCACTGACATCAAACACTAACCAGTCAACCACCACAATATCACCATTAGGCTGCTG
>VYZV01030284.1:71017-81757 GCA_013401275.1 Pandion haliaetus
TTAAGTTGCTAGTTCTTACAGCTAAGGTCTTGATTTTGAATTACCCATCTGGTAAGTGTCCATGCTTTTGTTCCTAAAAACCAAATGCCTGTCAGTATAAATCCACTTATTTCAGCAGTTACAACAAAAGAAACAAGAGCCATAGTTTGCCAGATGAGATTTAAGTAGCATAAGGGGTTATTTTTGCAGAGTGAGACCTTGCCTTTACAGACAGGAGCAAACACAAAACTGTAAAGTTTGAGAAGCAATTTCATCCCTCTCCCCTGCTGTAATATGTCAGAAACAATACTTTCTGTCTTTGCATCACAAGTGTGTAAGCAAGCATAAACTAATCAGTATCTTCCGCTCCGCACAGAGGGCTGGTCTGAGGTCCTAGGAGGTTTACTAATGATGGAGTTTACTAACGACACACTTCCTGAAATGCTCTTGCGAGAGCACAAGTTTCTATCCAGGGTTGCAACTGTTAAACATCTTTCCACTGCCCAACTGAGACAGCAGCCAGAGCCAGCTGGAGCTTCTGTGTTCAAGGCTGTCCCCTGTAGGATTGTCCTAAATTCATAATTTTTCAAACTAGAAAACCACCAGGGTGCATTTAACATTTCAACCCGATACAACTGTTAGTATACCATTCCAACAATTAATACCGCACCAGGTTAAAGATACATGCTGTAACTCAGGTTTCAGCTAGCTCAGATGCAGTCTTCAGACAATAGCTCATATGAAAACTTAAGAAACATCTATTATCACGGTTTTTTCCACATACCTGCCCCAGCAGTGAGTTCAAGCCAGTTCTCCACCATCCACTTAAGTTAAATCAACTGAGCTCCCAGATTGTCTCCCTAAAGCGTAATTTCTCCCCATTTTAAATGGTTTTCATGGCTCACTTCTAACTCTGAGACCAGAACTAGAGCCAGGTTTAAATATCTAACACTGCTGCTATCCCTATAAATACAACATTGCCTTTCTGGTCCATATCCCTCCCTCCCCTCACCAGCATCTTCTACCAGCTCACCATGTTAAATAGCGTAAGGCAGGGATAGATGCTACCAAGACTCTACTGGAAACAAACCTTCTCAGAAGCCATGTTGTCATTTGGCCACATATAATCAATGCGATGAGCACTCAGGTGCTGCGGTTTGGGGTTTTTTTGAATCATTCCAGGTTTTCTAGTCACCCAAATGATGTTATGGCAAATCTTAAAGGTGCCCAAATATGTTGTATTATACTATCTGCCAGAGTTTATAAGGTTTGTTAGACATGATCCATTTTTCATAAAACCACTAAAATTCATAAAAAGCTCAAGTAGCATAATGTAACTACTAATCTATCCAGATCCTTCTACACTTTTAAGTCTGAATTATTTAGCCTTGTTGGTTTAAAATATCTAACTTGAATTTACAATGACATTTAGCAAGAGAATGCTAAATGTTGGCTGCCCTTGTAAGTAATGAAAAAAAAAAAAAATCACATTATAATTTCCTAATGAAAACTTCACGTTCAGAACAAGTTATTTTGACATAAAACCAGGTTGTATTAGTGCTGTCAAAATACAGGTGACCAGAAATACCAATCAGCAAGGGGGATCTTATCCATTAAAATATTTTTTTCCATTTATTTCAACTTTGTTGGGACTTCAACTTTCATAGCTCTAGCAGAGATTCAATCACTATATTCATATTGTCCTTAACTTACTAAAATATTTATACATACTTCCAGGCTCACTGACTTAATTTGCTTTTGAATACGGGCTACAAAAAGGAAATTTCTCTGACTAAATGCTACTATACCCTTTCCAGTATCAGGTAACTTCTGCACACAAACAAAACAGTGGTAAAAGATTGGGAAGAGTGCTATGAATTAAACAAAATTGCATAGAGATGCCAGTTCCCATTGAAGAAAAGGGAGTTTCTAAAGGTCTCCACTAGGAAGAACAGTCCCCAAGACTGAAGTCTTGGTCCATGGAGGTTTATTACACTGCACCAAGAGGAGCCAGGATTTTACATTAAATGTTTATTCCATTTTCTTAATCACTTTTGAAAAAGAAAGATTGTGTATGGATGTGACTTCTGTTTAGCTCATGTTTCTAATGCCAGGCAAGAAACAACTCTAATAATAAGCAGATCGTTAAGATAAAGTCACGTGTTTCTCTTTCTGAAATGCTGATTTACCCTAGTACAAGACAGAGCATGTTACTCATTGTGGAGGACAATTAAGTCGCAGAAACATTCACTGCTCACTGGGAACAATTGGTACCATTATGTGATCAACAAATCTATGTCTTATGCACATTCCCCACCACCACCCTTTTTTTCCTGCAGTCATCTAATATAAGCACAGGGGATGGGGGGGAAGAAAGAAAAGAAAAAAGCTCAGATTGTGAAATTTGCCTCTAGCTCCTGGTTTTTTCCTCACATATTGGGATACAGTACATATCCTAAAAATCACAAGAACTATGAAATTCTAGAACCAGTTATTATTCTCATAGGCCTTTTGATTTTTTTCTAACAACCAAGATCAGCATTTACAAGATTCTCTTCAGAAACGTGAAGGGTAGAGATTTACTTCAAGATGAAAAACAAAGCCAAGATACTCACAAGAACTCCCAATCCCCATATTTGGCATTCAAATAAGAGATAAAACCCTCCAAATGCTATAAGATTCCAATATATCATTAGGCAAGTTGGCAATGCAGACATGGGGGGTGGGAGGGTGTCTCCCACTGGACTGTTCCAAAAATTATGGAATTTTATATAAATTCCATTAAAAATTAAAAAACGCCCTCTAAGTTTAACATGTGCACTCTTGTTAACAAAAAGACATAGGTCAAGCAGTCCAATTTTTTTGCATTTGGAGTGGGACAACAACTATGCAAGAAATTGCATTCTAATAGCAGTTTAGTTTTTGAACAGTCTCAAAGTTGAGAGCTACCTTGGGCTCACTGTTTTACAAGCCAATTTCCAATGATTTATATTGTTGGAACAACAACAACAAAAAGACTGTATCTTGCTTACCTGTTTGATTGCTGGATGTAACACTGGTCATAAATTGTTCTGAAAACACGAAACAGTTAAAAATTATGCTTACTTTCTGTATCAAACAAAAGTAATCAAAATATATTGTTTTTCCTTCCCTTGCTTAGCAGAAAAATGCATGGTATTCAGAAGGAACAGTGCCTGAGGAATGGATATATCTGTATTTTTTGTTTATTTGCTTTTTACTTTTGCTTACATCCTTCTTCTGTTCCATTTTCCCCTATTCACAGCACAGGCTCAGCACACTCCTTGCTGGTTTTGAGGCTACACATAGAAACAGTTCTGGAAATACTCAGGTCCCAACACACATACAAAACTGACCTATTGATCCCAGCAGTCTGACATGCTTTCTGGAAGGTGAGATTCAAGAATGGATATATAATGATCTCAGGAAGGCTAGGGCAGATTTTGTAGCATATATGAAAAGGGCAAAAGTCAAGTTTAATTTGAACCTAGTGGGCTGAGAGAAGAGTATGCCCACCTTTTGGTCTTCATGTTCAGGTTAATTACCATGGTGCTTGCAATGTCTTCCTTGCACTTTCCCATTTCACCTTTCAACACAGGGCATGAAATTATCTTCCCTCAGATTTCAATCAGAAAATGAATGCCAGAGGTTTCCAAAAGTTATTTCACCTTCGGCCATTTTACTTTAATACAGACTATTTAATTAACATGCTGTGACATACATTCTTTTACATACATTCATCGTTCCATGTACTGCACACTCTATTTTTTCTCTCCTTCTTCCCTCAATTTGAGAAATACATCCCAGGTCATGTCATCACTCTCAGACTCTTGGGAGGACAGGAAGGCAGAGAGACACAGAAGGTATTGTTGTAACAGGTGCCACTACTAATTGCATAAAGATTATTTTGTAGCAATTACAGTGATGGCAGAAGTGCCAAAACTGAGTCCCAGGGAGCTTTTTTCCCTCATTTATAAGTAGTAAACATCCACTACTTGTTAATTAACACCATAAGCCAAATAAATCAATTGCTTCTTTAACATGTAGAACCATCAACTACTCTGTACAGGATAGTGGCAAAAATTGAATAACTTCTCTAAGTAAAAAAAAAAGAAAACTTTTTTACCTATTATAAAACATACTATAGTACAGGCATTTCTTTACAGAAACAAAGAAAAAAATACCTTTAAATTATCTAAACCACTGCATTTTAAATCAGGAGCACAGCCACATCTCATTCATTAAAAGACAACATGAAACTTAGTTCTTATAAGCACATACCGATTTTCTTCCAGACTCAGAAGCGTTGAACGAAACACATGTAACTAGAAGTGGAAACACATCCTGTGCAAGTGTTTTATTTATAAAGAGGAAAGAAAAAGACTTCCACTATAGACCTTCTAGGAGTACCTACGAGACTACTCACAGACCAATGTACCATTATGTTAAGTGCTCTACAAACACAGGTCAAAAAACTCTGTCCAAACACAAAGCATCAGTAGAAAGACCACAGAAAGAATGCTTGAGCAAGGTAATTACGCTGAAAAAAATTTACAGATCATTGAGTAGACCTTAGCATGGTTTGGGAATTTACTAGCTTTACAAGTAAATTCAGCTTTAAATATTTTAACACTACTTTTAGCTATTTGTAACTTCACAGTCCAAAATTTGTAACTCCAGTTAGAGCAAAAAGGCCTGTTTAGAGAGGACAAACAAAAGAAAGCATTCCTCAAATAAAAGCTGAAAAGCACTGAAGTCTGAACTTCCAATAACTAGAACTAGCGAGAATCAGCGTAGCATCAATAACTACAAAATTACAAACACTGGCTAAAACTCAGATTTAGTCCCTCCAGAGACTTAAAATTAAAAAGCATCCAGCTGCCATATTTATTTAGCAACAGAAATCAACTTGCATGCCATGTTCGTATGTCCGAAGATCTGTGTTACCATTAAAATATGGAAGGGCTCTGTCCTGAAGTGGTGGTTCTCAGGCACTGAACTGAAGTTCACACTGAGGCTCTGCCCATGGGACAAGGCTCTTCCAGATCTCTTGGCTCCTAGTTGATGGCTGGGGATTAACGGCACTGAAAACTAAAATTCAAAATTTCTCAAAAGGATGCACTTTAAGCCTGGTTTTCAGCCTGGTTTAAGCTTTATTTACATACATATTCTAATACACGTTTGATTCTTCGGCCAGTTTTAACCAAGTCATGTTCTGTGTTTAATGAGTATCAGCAACCTCATGTGGTGGGGGACTATTGTCCCCAGGAAAGGAAAAACCAAAGCATCCACTCAGCAGTTATCAGCATTGCCCCAACTACAAACCAGTCGATGCTTTTTCCTGATGGTAGTTTGTAAACACGGGAGGGAGCGGGAAGTCCCTGCTCTGTGGGGTGGCTTAGGTGACAGCAGGAGGGGTGAAATGTGGAGGTCAGAGAAGGGAGGATGAGAAGCTGTGGTTACTACAGCGGGAACGAGATGCAGGGCCAGAGAGTACAGATCTGTAGGATATTTAACACCTCTACTCCCACTATGCTCACTATTCCCAAAATTATTTATGTATGTATAGACTTTTTTTTTTTTAAATGTTCCATCTGGAAAATCTGATATGGGATTTGTAAAGTTCCTGTCCTGCCTCCTGATCAAAAGGACAGTGCAGAAGAAGCTCAAAGCCTGCAAATTCCTCTTAGACCTGTAAAACTCCACAACCTGGTGATAACTGAACTAACTGGAAAACAACATTTTTGCCTTTTAGAAAAATTCTTCATTTCCAAAAAGTTTTCATCCTTGTTTGGGAAGCTTCTTAGATGCCTTAGATTCCCCCCACCCTGCTCCCCAACAGCCTAATCAAGCAGTGTGATGAAAAACAAGAGAATTGGGCAAGGGGACAGATTGATAACCTAAACCACAGCCTAAGCCACAGGCAAAATGTATCTTCTGATAAACTAGCATTTCCCAGGGAAAATTCTAGAAAGCCTCTGAGCAGCTGTACTGAAAACTCAGGAACCACAGCTCCTGTCAAACAGTACCACAGTGCCCCTCTTCATCAATTAATTTGCTTAACGGGTTTCGCACCAGAAGAACAAGGAGGCTGTTTGAAGGACTGTCAGTGGGGACAAAGGTAGGCTTGTGAACTTAACCAGAAATGTCACTCAGCCATGCAGGAAGATAAATCTGACAAGGATGTTCTGGGCAGAATAATACTCAAAACAGTTTGCAGTCTTGTTTTATCTGGTCGTTGCTGAACAGTACAGGAGCTGAGCAGTTCAGTGGCATAAAAGAATGTATAGACTACTCTCATCATTCATCCTGATAAGGATGAAAACGCATGATGACAGACTGATCTGCTACAGACCACCACCTTATCAGGGTGCCCATAAAGAGCAGAACAGGACCTTGATGGAGGCTTGGATGCAGGAACTGCCAAGGGCATGGCCAAGGATGCTGACCAATATTGGTTCACTATTCTTTGTGCTCCTCCTGTCTACAGGCAACTTTGTCTCATCTTTGACACGCACTGTAAATTCTTTGGAGCTGGCGCCTTGTTGCTACTCTGAATTTGTACAGCACTTTGCTAAGCGGGGACCGGGTCCACCACTCTGCATTGCAAATAGCATCAGCATCACAGCAGGATTAAAAAAAAAAAAAAAAAAAAAAAGTCAAAACTGAGCTCTACCACATGCACTGAACTCGTCGAGTTTAATCCCATGGAATGGAGGGAAGGTAAAGCCTTTGCAAATGATGAAAGACACATTCATACCTAGGCTAGAGTTTACAGCCATCAAGGAGCTAATCACACAACTGACACAAATCCTAGTCTAGACAAAGCTTTGTACACTGAAAGGGGTAAAAATACAGTGCAATGGCATGGAAGACCGCTTCACACCCTTCTATAATAAAGGTTGAGATCATTTCAGCTAAGGCTAGAGAAGATTTTAAGCACCAGAGATTCATGATGACTTCCACTGTCTTAGCATTTTACTGTGCCTTTTAAGCACAAGTCCAAAGCCCCTCAGATATGGATCTACCAAACCCACGCCAGTTATTGACAAAGGTCATTTTGCATATTTGAGTCCCAACTGATGCCAGTGTTTGTTAGCTACGGCACAACAATGAGAACAGGATGGTCCTCAACCCTATTTTCTAGAAGTCCTGGACAACCTTGTGTACCAGGTCAGCCAGTCCCCCGATTCTTGCTCCCTCCCACCATTTTAACCCATCTGCACATCCTATGATGCCTCACGTGGAAAATAACAGAAACAGTGTTGCACTAGGTGAGAAGAGAGAGAGTAGGAGATTAAGGATGGGGAAAGAATGAGCGTACAGCCAGGGCACTGCGTGCCCCACAGGGTCACTGCCAGGAAGCCAGACTCTGAAATCTTCAGCTGGGATTAAACGTGCATCCTGAAAAATTACTTTGGAAAACAGACACATCTGTACAAAACAGTAATTTAAAAAAAAAAAAAAAAAAAAAAAAAAGTTCACTAAAAGGTCAGGATGTGCAGCAATAACTTCTTCTCAGTGCTAACCATGGTCAAACAAATCTCCAGAAACCAGGGACTAATGAGATAAAGCAGTATAAATGCAAACTACTGAGAAGTGAGAAACGCAGTGTTAAAGACTGCTTTGTGAGGAGGTGGATAACTTAAATCCATCCTGCTCGACGCGAGGCAGGAATAAATCTAAACTTCTATTGCTCTTGTTATACAGGCTGCCTAGCAATTATTTCTGGCCTTCAGAACAGCTTATTTCTACCACAATAAGAGAGGAGGAGGGAGCAGGAGGCAGCGCAGTCAGCATGGCAGCGAGTCCAACCCCAAGCTCCCCAGCAAGCTGGATCCAGCTGTATTCACAGGCAGAGGGAATAACGAGAAGAGGCTGGCGAGGAGGAACAAGGGAGGTGTGTGGGGGGTGTATCTTCCAAAAAGCAAACCGGCTGTGTTTCAGTGGGGAGTTATATTCTGAGGGCTTTCATCTGTCAGATGCCATGACTTTTGTCCCTGCCTCCCCAGCCCTCCTATGCCTCAGTGTGTGCATTACTCTTCTGCAACTTCTGCCTCCATAGAAGTCTTCCTGTGGCAAGTGTCTTGGCAGATCTTCAGATACAAAGAAAACATCCTTTCTGGCAGGCACAAGCCCCTGCAACATCACGAGACCAAGCACAGCAAGGGCCAGATTAAATCTGAGGTTTATTCATGCCGATTTTGGGTAAAGCCTCTACCCAATATGCAACACTAACTTCTCCAGATCAGGATGTGTCAGGGTGAGATTGCTCTGAAGCACAACTATATTTGCTATAAACCCAGATCAGGTGCCGGTGTACTAAAACAAAAATGTCTTTGAACTTCTAAATGTATTTCCAGTACTGATTCAACACTGACACTAGTATCACTGTGATAAGAGAAGGCAAGTTACATCATTCCCACTGTGCAGATACAATTCAAACTGTTTGTCTCCAGGAAATGTTTTCTACGCACTTTTAAGTATGGAGACTCAAAATGACATGAACACACCTGGATTTGCATCCAGCGGGAAAGTACCTACTGGGCTGCTGCGATCTGTGCTGAGGAGCCCTTGAAATGAAAACAAACCAACTGCAAATCACACTAATGGGAAGGCTGTCACTTCTAGTTTCAGCCATAGAAATGAAATATAATAGGGGAAAAAGAAATATTGGCTTTATTCCCAGACACAAAAAGTAAATCATCTGCAGAGAGAATGACATTCCTCTCCTCCCCTTCATCCCAAACCAGATATCAGATCTATGGAAGTGAGTATACTGAAACTTTCCCACCTTTTGACAATCCAATTTAAAAAAAAGAAAGAAAAGAGGAAAAAAAAAAACCAAAACAACAGAACAGCTGTATATGCTTTGGAGACTACACATATCTATTAAATACATGATAAAATTAGCTACAAAATTTAACAGCTTCCTGAAGTTACACAACAAAATAAGTAATCTCAGCAATACTAGGAATCTCAGTTCAGCTGCAAATTTCCACAGATTCCCTGCAGAAATATATATATATATATATATGTATATAAAGGTCTGAGGACCGTAATATTCTCAGTTTCCTGTCCTGGTATCTCAAGGTGGACACCTAAAGAATACTAAGACTCATTACCCCTGAAGCCTCCCACCCTGGGCTCAGCAGCTCCTGGGGAAGAATCACAGTGTCCTCGCTGCATCCCCCTGACTCCCCGCAGCCAAGGCAAGGCAAAAAGTTGCCCCCTCTCAGATTTGTGGCCACAGACTTTTAAAGGACCAGAATATATTAAATAGCAAACAAACGAGTAATAAATATCCATCACAAATGTCACATAATTTGTTTTTCTTTAGCTTTGTTTTTGTAGAATCCCAGGCTTGAGCCCATGGTCTGTGAAGCCTAGGTAGAATCAAGCACTTCAACAACACATATTTGCAAGTGCCCATTCCTCTTTAGACACCAAAATGAATGACCTCGAATTAGAAGCAGAGACTTTTTGAAATATGCATTTCTCATCCAGGTACTCAAATGGGATATGGGGCTTTCCTAAAAGCTTTGCTACCAAGTGGCAACTGAGCAGTGGAAAACCCCGATTTCGCACATTCAGTAAAGAATGGTGTCTGTGGTCAGAATAGAATAGTTGTGTACTCAGCTCTCACAGCCTTCTGAAGAGTATATTCCAGTCCTCCAGAGCTCTGGTATCTGGCAAATTCTCAGTATCACATACTTGCTGACCATCTCAGCGTGCTCCAGGATAATGCTGAATTATGAACCCAGCCCTTTGCACAAAGTGTTCCCGTATTTGTTTCCAAACACTTCCCTCCTCCACCCAGAAAATTAAAGCAGCGATTCAATCCCCGCTGTGGAAATACCAAGTTTGTGTTTTAGCTAAGAGGAGTGCAAAGCAGGGACAACAGAGGTTTGCAGAGAAAGAAGGGACAAGCTAACAGCCCTGATGAGAAGTTAGAGCAGGGAGCGTGCTGAGGCCACATGGATAAAAGCTGTGCCTCTCAACCTTTCTGTGTAAAGAATAGAGAGCAAAATGACCAGGAAACAACAATGCTCAGGTCAGAGATGAGCAAGAGAAGCATGAGTCTGGAGGAAGCAAAAGAACTCAAGGTAAGCAAGTATGCAACAACTAGGTTAAAAAAACAGATTAAAAAAAAATCAAATGGATCAACAATCAGATAAACATTTACCACAGTGCTACCTCTTACAGGCCAAGTGATATTTGCTATACCCTAAACTGCAATCTCAAGCCATTATCGGCTTGAAATGAACACAGGGGATGTTTTGGGGGTTTTTTTTTCCATCTCAGAAGATACCTGATAGCCACCCACTAGCTGGGCTGGCCCACTCTTCTCTGGCATCTCCGCACAGGAGATAATTTGAAGGATGTGATGGGTGGTTAAGTCAAGAGTACGAGCAAGAAAAGTTTTTCTGACAGAAATTATTCAGCTGGAAAGGAGAGGGGGACAGCCTTCTGCAAAGCCCTCCCCAGCCAGCCAGTGCAAGGAAGCAAGGCACTGCAGAAAACCAGCCTCAGACGCCTGCTGGCAGCATGTGCCAGAGCGGTGCCTTGCACAGCATCAGGCCATTCCTACAGAATAAAAGGGTGCCATTCTGCAGGATAAATATATCGGTGGTCTCTTGTTACGGGTTTGTGTGGCACAGGGTTTTTTTTTTGGTAGTGGGGGAGGGAGCTGCAGAGGTGGCTCCTGTAAGAAGCTGCTAGAAGCTTCCCTGGCTCCAAGTC
>VYZV01030284.1:82160-95161 GCA_013401275.1 Pandion haliaetus
GAGGAGGGAGAAAGCACCGGGAATGGAGCTGAGCTGGGAAGGCGGGAGGGGTGAGGGGAGGTGTTCTGAGGTTTGGTTTCCCTTCCTAATACCCTTGTGTTTTGTTTTTGTTTTGATTTGTAGTAAATTAAATTGATTTTGGTTTTTTTTCCCAAGTTGAGCCTGTGTTTTGCCCGTGCCCATAAGTGGGGAGTGATCCCTCCCAGTCCTTGTCTCGACCCACAAGCCTGCCTTTGGATTTTCTCCTCATCCCAACATGGCCAGGCGCGGGGGTGGGGGGTGAGCGAGTGGCTTCGTGGTGCTTTGTTACCAGCTGGGCTGAACCCGAAACCAGGACATCTCTTCAGTTCAAGGTTGAGCCATGGTAATTCCACTGTTACTGCTCATGCTGCACTTGTTAGATCAGAAACCAATTTCGATTCCTGTCTGTCTAGCAACTTTTATGATTATTGAAGGCACAAAGGTAATTTTAAAGAAAAATCAAACACCCCTTTCTGATTATTTTCTGTGACTTGCTTTGGAATAAAGATAGCTGGCAAAATCTTCAAGCTTAAATTGCTAAGTTAAGCACTTAATACCAAGTTTAGAGACCTAAATACAGATATCCACATACCTGACTCACTGCTGAGCATTTAGAAAAGAGCCTTATTTTTAATGAGAACAAAGCCCTGGGAGTTGAGGACACCAAGAACATCTGAGAATTACAGCTTAAGTCAATCCTAAACTCCAAGACTGAAAAAAATCGACCCTCTCTTGCTTTATATATAGCTGCCTGGTTAGCAATTCCAGCCAAACATTTTCTCAGGTTTCCATGATGAGTCATACCAAACATTGGTTAGCTTCATGGCAACAAGTTTGTATGCAAGTAGTGGAAGTTAAAAATAAAATAATAAAAAATGCAATTCTGCAGTATTTATGCAAGATCTGTATTCGCACTTAATATTAACTAGACAGGGCAGATTTTATACCACATTAGAGAGCATACCTAGACAAGCAGAACTGAGGTTTATTTTGTGTATAGTTGCACTAATTAGCAATTTTTAGGAACAAGTTGACCTACTATAAATCAAATTCTAGTATCAATGCAGCTAGCAAGGAACCATACAAAGCACACATACAAGCAAGACCGTAGTATTCCATTAGGAAGGTGATTTATTGCTTAGCATTTCTTGAAGTTTTGGGGCCATCAGTAGACTAGAGTCACATGCCGATTTTGAGCACATCTCAGTCTGCCTCTGCCTACTGGCATTTGAAGACTGGTTGTTAAAGTTAAAAACTCTACTCCTCTTTTCCCCGAGACACTCCAAAAGGTCTACTGCTGCTTTTTTTGTTCTTTTTCCTATCTATATATTACCCAGGTTTGAGTCTACTTTACTTCAATCCTCTATCCTCCATGTAGTCTGGAGACTACCCCTCCTTCCTCCAGAAGGAGTCTTCAGAGACTTTATTAAGCAGCTATAATCTTTTGGGAAAGTACGAATACTTAGTCTAGTCCTGAGAAAGCATGCCTTCAAGTAGCTCAAAAAATTTCTGAAAAGCACATAATGCCCCCTAGTTTAATTATGCTGATTATTAACATTTTCCACTTCTGTTTGGAGTTAAAATCAAGTGCCTTCTAAAGAGACTTCTCATGAGTCAGGTCTTCCTTATACGCTTCAGAGCGCTCAACTGGAAACTCCTAAAAGAGATTACAACTTTTTTTGGAAATACCCACAGCTTAATCTAAGAACCAGGCTCACTCACAGTAATTTAGGAGATGAACTCATTCATTCATTCCCTCACACCGCCATACAAGAAGATTAATTCTAAAGAACTCCCACAGTGCTTTAAAGCCTGAAAGCCACAAGGCTGCTTGATCAACTGCAAAATGGAAGTCACCTGTTATCCTGACCCAAGGCAATGAGTTGCTCAGACATAAGAAAAATTGGTATTACCTATTATCTCCCAAGGGTCAACAAAAGCTATAGATCCAATACATCTTTTTGAGCAGTAATATCTGATATTATGGCTATGCACGGTACAAATTAATTTCAAATTTAGTTGTGAGCTGAGTAAGATAACATCTTAAATCAAAACCAAAGGATTTTAATTATGTCAGTGCAAAAAGAATCAAAATAATATGATGATGCTTCTTTACCACCTCTTTAACTTCTCAGGTGGAGATTTATTTCAGAAATATTACATAAACAAGACTTAAAATTTAGAGAATCTAACTCCACCCCCTTGAGAAGTATACAGAATATCCAAAAATGCATATATCAAGCACCATTTCTAAGGAGGCCCTCAGTTGTTATTTCATGACTTGATAGGTATGGAAGCAATGATTTTCAATTATTCTCTATCTTGATCCTTTTTTTTATCCACCAGTTTCATCTGAAGTTTCATCAAAGGAGATTGTGACACCAGCTAAGAGAAGCTACAAGTTAGTAGCTACAACTGCAAGTTGCTAGTGGCCAGCAAAGTTAAATTCACCTATGGGCTGATAAAGCACTCATAAGACCTATGGTTTTGCTCCACTATGAGAAAGTTTCACAAGTTATGTTAACATAAGCAGAGTAACAGCTATGCCTTTAAAGAAAGATTTTCAGTTTAACATAACACTAGCTGAAGTTGAGATGGGAAGAAATACAATGCCATGGCTTTAAAAACATACCTTATTCTTTGAAAGCCTAGCCTTCCTATGGAAACAAGCCTTCCCAAGTGACACCACAGGGCATGTGCTGGCCCAAATTTCTTCAGGAGGGATTAATTAATCATCATTTAATTAATGATTTGAGGAGCAACTGGAGAAATGTGTGCCCACCATTTTGAGGCAGTGTGATTCATAGGAAGAAACATGGAAGATTAGTTGTAAAACAGAAAAAATAGTGCTCCTTTACTTTACCCACCACATCTTGTCTTTGATGAAAGGATGTTCCCTAGCCCCTAATGGTATCATATGGAAAAGAGAAAGCATGTTTATCAACCTGTTCATACTGAAAATCTTGGTTTGCTTCTGGATTTAATGTAAATACAGCCCTGTTTGGGCATTCACTGAAAGACAACTAGGCAATAACCTCAAATTTGGTGTGACCTCCCTCTTCTAAATTGAATCACAATATCCAGAGTTTCCCCATGTTGGCTTTTGCCTCTCTTTTACCTGTTCTAAAAAGCAGGTGCTGGCAGAATAAGACCTGGGGGTGCTGGTTGACAGCTGGCTGAATATGAGCCAGCAGTGTGCCCAGGTGGCCAAGAAGGCCAATGGCATCCTGGCCTGTATCAGAAACAGGGTGGCCAGCAGGAGCAGGGAAGTGATCGTCCCCCTGTACTCGGCACTGGTGAGGCCGCACCTTGAGTGCTGTGTTCAGTTTTGGGCCCCACACTACAGGAAAGACATTGAGGCACTGGAAAGTGTCCAGAGAAGGGCAACAAAGCTGGTGAGGGGCCTGGAGCACAAGTCTTATGAGGAGCAGCTGAGGGAACTGGGGTTGTTTAGCCTGGAGAAAAGGAGGCTGAGGGGAGACCTTATCACTCTCTCCAACTACCTGAAAGGAGGCTGCAGTGAGGTGGGTGCCAGTCTCTTCTATCAAGTAACTAGCGATAGGAAGAGAGGAAATGGCCTCAAGTTGCAGCAAGGGAGGTTTAGATTGGATATTAGGAAAAATTTCTTCACTGAAAGGGTAGTTAGGCATTGGAACAGGCTGCCCAGAGAAGTGGTGGAGTCACCATCCCTAGAGGTATTCAAAAAGCATGTAGACCAGGCACTTCAGGACATGGTTTAGTGGGCATGGTTGATGGTTAGACTCAATGATCTGAAAGGTCTTTTCCAACCTAAATGATTCTATATGACGTATAAATTTCCCATGCTATTTCTTAAACTCTAATATTTGTTTCAAGAAAGAACGGAGTTGTTGTTTCCATTTTACAATGCTTGAAATTCAAGGGCAGATTGTAGCAGCCTTCTTTCTTACCCCTTCTCTCAAAGATGCAGGTTGGTTTGCCTCAAGCAGGTCTTGATGATCTGTGCTTCTCTGTTTCCATTACTGAAATAAATAAATGTCCAAGTAAGCACAGGCACCAAAACAATCCAAGCAGATAAATTTCAGCTCCCAAGAACACATCTATCACCTGTACAAAGTCTCCTGCAACAGCTTCCCAGCTGATTCACATTTGACAACAGCAATTGAGAGTGGTCAAACACTCTGAATTGCTGAGGACGGGGAGGGTATCGGTTGTGTCATGCTTTTCAGTAGCAGCTGTAGCAAAATAAATTAGGTAACGTGTTGCATATGCTAGCTGGATGCCTGACCGCAATACTTTGCCTTCCATTCTCATGACATTAAAAAAAAATAAAATGGCAACACTGCATGATGTTGGTGTTATTTTCCAAAGCCTGAGAAGATACTTGACTACCTCCTGGTAATTTCAGAGACAAAGGCTCATCTGCACTTTAAAAGATGGGTCCACTAGAAGCACATTTCAGGTCCTTGTCAGCTGATTTTCAGGTGCAACATAATGTAAAGTAGGTGACATGGTTAGATGCCTTCTTTACATAAAAAGATAAGCTGCAACCCAACACCACATTGACAATTAAAGTCCTGTTAAGAGTTTTCCTACAAATTATGATAATAGGCCTCCTGTGACACCTAGTTGGGATGACCTACACGCTGTAGTATAAAGCAGCAGTTCCCAGCTGAGGTCCCTGAACATTGTTCCAGGTCTGCAGGAGATTTCATGAAATAAAAAAAATGCTCATGGAAAGGGCAAGTGATTTTTCACAGGCTTTCCAAGCTATGAAGCTATCTGTGGTGTGATCAGTAGGAAATGACCACAGACCCCATGATGACAGTAAGAGCCTGTACCAGAAATATTTGAGAAACCCTGTTCCTGCTCATTTGATCATCTCACAGAAACTATTAAAGTCAATGACTTCACTAGAGTGAAAAAAATAAACAGTTCATTTTGAAATACAGTTCCACAACACTTTTTCTCAGAGACCTCAAATGACTTCTTCAGAGCTGACAGGTTCAAAGGAGCAATATTCATCACTCCGGCAACCTCTCCTGTTCAGCACTCTTTCCTCCTCAGTTCTCAAGACAGAGTTAGAAGAAACTGAAGGGAGAAAAGGAAAAGGACGAAGAAAATAAGAGAAGAACTTGGGAACTGAATTGGGGTGGGGAGGGGAGGATAAGGGATAAAAGAAAGAAAAGTAATTAAAAGAATAAAACATAAATTTCAATCCTAGAAACAGCTTTTTTTTGATCCACACACTCAAAGCTACACATAGTTGCTTTAATTACCAATGAGTGGCTTCTGAGCTTAAAATCAAATCCATGTGTATTCTGCAAAAATAAAGAAGTTGAGATCAGTACTGGAAAACAGAGTTGGCCTTATCTAGTCCCTCACTAAACCTGTGCTGGAATATCTATTTAGATCAGCTCCCTCAGATGAGTGTTATTTCAGAATTAAAAAAGAAGATTTAACTTCACCTGCAAGTGCTGTGCAGTTACCCAGAAATAAAACCCCTCTCCCTTTCAAACAGAGCGCTCAGGTAGGAGGTTACTCTGCAATAGGTAATCTAGGATAGCCACTAGTAAATTAAGTCATGCTAATTTTCAGTGAGGATACAGCTTATGGAGCCTTTTTGTGTACCAGTGTAACAGTTCCTAATGCTAAACATCTACTGCTTAAAAACAAAAGGCATCTTCTGATATATTCTATTATTTTCATGTATGATTTGTTTGTTGTTTTGGATGTAATTCTTTTGTTCTTAGCACTTGCATAAAGAAAGCTTTTTTTTTTTTTTTTTTCTGAGAAGACAGTGGGAAGAATCTCCTGGAACACTCCTGCAGATCTGAAAAAACAGGGGAAAATATCCCCACTTTCTCCATTGTTAAGCATTGCTCTTCCTGCTTTCTTAAATTGAAAGTTAAAACCCCAGCATTTTAAAGCTCAGTCACATAACTCTAATGTTCCTATTTGCATGCAAAAAATATTTATACATACAAAAGGATTTATAAACATGGTTAATTGAGATTCTGCCAGAGCCTTCAGACTGCTTTGCACCATAAATTTAAATAGTAAAATTCTTAATGTAACCATGAATTTCAGATTAAAAATGATGTCTTGACAATTTCCCAATCAGCCACCTAGCAGCACCAAGAAGAAAAGCCCAGGTATCTTCCTAACCCGTGCTGCGTGGCTCTCCATGAGTTGGATCATGTGCAATAGGGACACCAGGACTGCCAAAGGAATTTGGGGAAAACACCTGGAAATCCACCTCTGGCTGCCCCAGCGGTGCATCTCGGCAGCCCTCCCATGGAGCAGGCATGGGGGAAAAACTTGTCGAATTTGCACCGCGGGGTGCAGGATGCCAACACCTAGGAAAGGGGGAGAAAGGAAGAAGCAGAGGGAGAGTGGGCGCTGACAGACCCGACAATGGTGTTGGGAGCCCTATGTGACAAGATGTGAACTAAACACCTTCTGTGTGGTGCCACCGCTGCCTCCCGATCCACGTCCCCTGAACCTTCTCCTCTCAACTTGATCAAACAAATAGGTGTAGGCAACGGGTGCAGCTCAAGCCAAGCAGACACAGTGAACACGCTGACTACCACGAAGAGACCCGTGAAAGCTTACGGAGCTCCTCATGGGAACAGAATAAAGAGCAGCAATATTTTCAGAATTGGGAACATAGCTAATAATCACGTTTAAGAGGCATTTGGACAATGCCCTTAATACCAAGCTTTAACTTTTGGTCAGCCCTGAAGTGGTCAGGCAGTTGGACTAAGTGATCATTGTAGGTCCCTTCCAAGTGAACTATTCTATTCTGTTCTGTTCTATTCTATTCTAATCACTTTATTTTTAAGGGGGTGGGGAGGAAAGCCTCCAGAAAGACTGTTAAATACAGGCAAGTGTTCGCTACTGGTAAAGCACTAGTTCAAGTAGTGATGCCATTGGGGCCACTGCACAGCACTGAGTAAACCACTTTATGATCCATTCTGCTATTAGTCTGAGATATGCACTAGTACCTGACACACAGTGTTCACATTTTAACTGAAATACTATTAAATGTATGCAAGTAGTTCCTTGTTACTCCAGCAGCATAAAAATGCTAGAGAGTAGCCCTGGGGCAGCAGCACTTGGAAGAAATCCCAGATGGTTTAAAAGCTGCACGTATATGACATTTCTTCCACTGGATATACAGATGAAAACCAGGGGCAGCTTAGCATGAAGTACAGAATAAAAATGCAAGAGAGTGGATATCACCAGTTTATGCCAGCCACTCACACCAGGGGAAGCTTTTCTGTTTAGAGCAACAATTTAATTCATTCTAAATGGCACCTTGTCAGACTTCCAGTCAAGGGGTACAATTTAGAGTCAGTAGCCTTTGGTGGATATTGGCATCTGCCCATCAGAATTATGAGAAAACATACTGTCGTTTTTGTTTTCTTGGCTGTAAGACACAGAGCCATTTCACTCTTTTCTGATGCTACCTGTATTTCTCTCACACGCACTTGAAAAGCCAGGATTTTTTTCCAATTCATTCCACAAAAATCCTAGATGACTCTCGGTGGCCTGATTTTTAATCTGACATCTAGAAAGGTTTGCCCTAGGTCACCACACATGCTACAGTGCTATATTAATAACAAGGGAGATGTGGCACACCGTGGGTCCCTGGGTTCAAGAACCCACATAACTGCATGCACCTGGATAGCAGCCGCAGCCTGTGGCCCCACCTCTGTCCTCTGGTTTTAAAATAACCTCACCTATACCAAGAGGTCTAACATATACAGACATCAAAATAGTAAATGAATCACGCTTAGAGCTGCATATGTGTGACAGTCATGATTTCCAAAAAAGGCATTTTGCAACCCTTCATAGTCACAGCGTTTGTCACTACCAACAGCCTACTGTTTATTAAAGCTTTGGGCTCTCATCCTACAGACACGAGACTGCTCACTTACTGAAATCCAGATAGAGGTACTACTATCTGCAGCATGAGGGTCTTAAAAGGTAATTTCACTCGAAAAGGAGTTAAACTGTAGGCTGCATATTCAATGGTGTCAAACTGCTTCTATGAAAAATTAAGGGGCATCAAGACTATTTTTTGTATTGTGACAATTAAAAAAGCAGGTGTGTTTTCTTTTCCCTGGGTAAAACTATGACATTATCTACACCCTTCCTTCCTGAAATGACCTGCTTTCATTATTGGTAGTAGCAAGAGAGAATCTGAATTGTCTGGAACTGATGTTTATACTTTGCTTAAAAGTTTAAATTTAAAAAACGAAGAACAAAATCTTTTTTATTTTTATCCCATGCATTTTATCACAGAGTTTGAAAATGATAACTGATTATGAAACAATTTTATAAGGGTTCCTAAGTTTATATTGAGATTTTCCAGATGCTCTTCTGACATTATCAGTACTAATGTATTGTACACAAACGTCTTATGCCAAGTATTTGCAAGGATGTGCCTAAATCTTTTCTAATCTTCTTCAAATCTCAGTTTTAAAAAGTTAATTCAAAGCATAGAAAATTAAAAGGTCTGGTGTCAGGTCTTTACTTCCAGATACACTTTCAGTTATAGAGGAAGACCTAAGTTCTAGTGAAATCCCATGGGTCTTTGTGGATTCTTCAAAGGCTTTTTCTCGTGGCAGAAAGCAGACAAACTTCCAGGATGCACAGATTTACTCACAGCATGAGGTCTTCCCAAATTTATCTGTTGTGGATACCAAACACCAAACATTTTTCCTCTAGCAGTGGAAAAAGGTCAGTGCCTTTGACATAGCATTGTCAGCATGACTGATCCTATGAGTCATTTTTGCAATGGAATGAAAAACTGGACTCTCCAGCTCCAAAACCAGCCTCTCCCTTGCAGCCCCAGATGCAAAAGCCAGCAGGAACCACTTACCCATCACAGCTCTGTCCCATATATCATGTCATTCCAAATCATTGCTGCATTTAAAAGAACCAGAGTAAGTACCTGTAAAATTTGCTTGTAAAGGGTAGGCCAGAAGAAGTAAGGCGCTTAACCTGAAGCTTCACGGATGAATCCGGGGATGGATTTTGAGAGGTAAGAGGAAATAGGAAGCCACACACCCTACGTCAGTGTCGTCTGGATCATCCCAAACTCTCAACTCCCTGACAGCAGAGAAGTGATGTGGTCGTACAGCCCCGTCCCTCACAGGACAGCCGCATCCCGCCCAGCACATAGTGTACCACAGTCACCACTTACACAGCAAAAAAAAATTCACTGAAGCTAAAAAGCAAGGAAAACAACCTTTTGTGGTTTTCTTTCTTTTGTGACTGGCTTGTACGGCCAGAGAAGTTATTTCTCTACAAGGAAGAAAATTGTTATTATTATTTTTCTCCTCTAACCACGCTTCTCAAGAAACTTTGTTAATCCCTATCCTTCACTGCGGAAAGCTTTTTACTTTATCTCTCTGCGGTTCGAATCGTTTATGCCTGGCTGTTTAAGGGAACTGACAGAAACATTTTAACAGACCTGAAATTGTTTATGCGAAGAAGACTAAAGGCATCAAGCTAGTTGACCCTAGTCCATAAAAGTCGCATATTCATAAAAGTAGAGATATGGGGAAAACAGGTCAAGGAGGCTATGAGCCTCAGTATTTTGGCAGTCCTTACCAGTGGTTCCCACCGTCCTTTACTAGAGTTAGGAGAGAAACCCCCTCTCTCCTTTGCCTTGCTGTAGTAATCAAAGGATCAAGGTCCTTTGGACAGTGCAGTCTGAGGGGAAAACCCTTCCCAGTGAGAAGCAAACGCTTCTCCTCTTCACTATTGGCCCAAACAAGACATTTAGTTTCACATTAAAATAGGGGAAAACAATTCAGCTTATCTGTCTATGAAAAATAAGTCAGTGTCACGTCTAGATGACTAGAAAGGTAATTTTAAGAGGCTTCTGGTAAACTCATGTTGCATCCCAGGGTTGGAGTCAGTCAGGTTCGTGGATTTTCTTTGTCAGAATTGAGGTGAAACGACACCAGAGGAGTTCAAACAACAATCAACATTTATTCAGCTAAGCTAACCTTGCCCAAGTACAAGTGAACTTGTCAATATGAACCTTGCATCATGTCATTAAGCCACTATTTGAAAAGAGAAGGGAGGTGTAGAAAAAGAAGTGGAAAAAGGAACATGAAACTGTGTCAGTGAACTGTACATGTGCTAAACGCACATAAGCCTTACTTATTTGAGGATCTAT
Source organism: Pandion haliaetus (assembly GCA_013401275.1). NCBI lineage: Eukaryota > Metazoa > Chordata > Aves > Accipitriformes > Pandionidae > Pandion > Pandion haliaetus. The sequence continues at coordinate 92,359 of VYZV01030284.1, forward strand.
TCAAAGAAGAAAATAAGGAGTCACAAGGTTCAGAGTGCACCCCCTTGCTTTCTAGACTCCTCTCCTTCTCAAAGAGGAGCCCAGGGGCAGCTGGTCAACTCTAGTTCCAGACTTGATCAACAGTTTATGTTTAAAAGGACGAGGTGTAGGGACTGTGGGAAAGAGAGAGAGAGAGAGAGAGAAAGAATGAGGAAGAAAGAGAGAAGTAAAGGATTTCACCAGTCCTGTGTCCAACATTGGTCCAGCCAGTCTAGAGATCCAGTTCTGGAGGGCATGCGCCGAGAACTCGTCCTCCCTTCTTTCATACCTAAAGCGTCTGCCCCTGTAGGTGGGCGTTTGCCATCATTGAGCAAGCGCAGTGTGAGCTCAGGAGTGTTCCAGAAAATTAGTCGCTGGTCTCGATATGTGCAGTTCACGTTCCCGGGATTCTCTGGAAAGGGGTTGGTGAGCTTGGGGGGTCACCAGGGAGTTGCTTCTCTCCCTGCAGGGATGACCGCTATCTGGCCTTTCCTCCAGGTTGCATATATCGTGCTTCTTCTCATGGTCACTTAAGATAAGGAATTGTGGCTTTGGAGAAGTACAGTCCCACCCTCTGTGGGGCCCTCTTCTCCAGCCACATTTTCCTGTTCAACAACTCCGGTGCTTTTACAGAGGCTGTCTTCTCCACCAAAGTTCTTTAACAAATGTTTGAGACATTGGCTATAATTTCTCAGACTGTCACAACTCAGATTCTTCTTACCAGCAATATCCCGAGTTTGCTGTCCTCTGTTGCAGTTGGACAAAATAACACTTTAACCATCCTGTACAATTTTAAGTGCAGATAATAAATAATTCATGCAAAATATTTTGGCCTATTATCCCATGTAAATACAGGGTTTTAAAATAATAAATCATTCTGAAGTACCTCTACAAGGGTCATGAATTTCCATTAGTGATTTCTATTATGCAGAAATTCAGTTGATTACTATCTCATTCCAATAGTCAGGGAAGTTCAGGTATGTTCAGAGAGATGCATCTACCAGATCATCAGACTCTCTTAGACTGAAACATGAATGTTCTCACCAGACCCTTCAAATGGAATGAAAAAAGCCACATAAGCACAAATTCTAACTATTTTCATTCCATATTCTTGAGAATGCTAAAGATGCACAAATGGGTTTCACTTCATAAATTAATTTGCCGGATGAATGGGGAGAGTTTAAAGTACAAACTCACAGGAGGTTTTGATCTTACAGGTCCATTTCTTGCCTCTGATCAAAAGGCTACTGCCCATGAATTTTAACGGCAGCTGCTTTCACACAGTGTAAGCATGAAAAGCTGAATAATACAAGGGCGGGGAGGTGGGATATCCAAAGTTTTTCTTTTATCCTTAACTTTAGAAGGTTAAGGAAAGCCATATTACTGATATTAACTAACAGGCCTAAATTCTTAATGGCAAAGTTACCAAAAACCCACAAAAGCCATACAGAAAATCAGTCGCAGCTCAAGAGTGAGACACAGGACTTTCCCTTGCTCAGTTTACAGTTACCCCAAGAGTTTAGTCACGTGCATTCACGCATTTAAGCCTTGCTGGATCTGTGTCTCTGTGGCCAGCCTCCACCCCTCCGGTTCCCGTTACTGACTTCTGTAACAAACCAAAAGACTTGAGGTAGAGTTTGCTTCGAGTTAAGCGCTGTTCGCCCTCCTCTCTGGAGTCAAGCTCATGTACTACCAGCCCATTCAGAGACCCCAAACGAAGAGCAGCAGAAAACAGCCGATGGCATCCTTTAACACGCCGCGGCTCCCCGCTTTTCTGCTTTCGGACACCCAGACTGTCAGACCACTTGGATGTTCGGCTAGAACCAGGCACAACTGACAAACAGCAACGCAGCAGCCAGTCACCCTTCCCAAACTCTCCTTTTCCATTTCTACCTGTGGTGCAGCAGCGGCAGCAGAGGCCTCCTGGTTTGGCTATGCTCACGCACTCATAATCATCTCTGAGTTCTTCCTAGCTCTTTATTTTTCTGCCTCGCTTTCTAGTGGAAATGCATTAATGTTTTGCAACCTGCTCTGGGAAGCAGCTGCCCAATTCAACATCTCCTCCACCGTATTAGCTCTGGAATGTGCTCTGTCTTATCATTTATTTCGGTAACAATAACTCCAACATGGTTTTATTTGCATTTTAGTAAGTCTTTTCTGTTCTTTGTGTTCTGCTCGGGGGGTTTTTTTGGACTTTTGATAACCGCTGAATTTCTAGTCACAGTGTATTAAAGATAAATTGAGGCCCAAGCCCTGTTTTCATTCCTGAGCTCACGGACTCAGAAGTAGAGTGCCGAACTTCCCATTAAAATCAAAGGGAAATGCAAAGGGAAATTTATCATCTTTTGTCTGACAACTGGGGTGGCCCGAGGGCATGTGTGCAACCCCTTCCCGGGGATCAGTCGGCGGGCTGAAACTTCCCCACCTGATTTTTTCTAAATTGCATGCTTGTAACTTGGGGCAGACATATTTGAAAAGATTAAAGCAGTTAAACTGTGCTGTGGGTTTATCTCGTAGGGGAGAAGTCCCATTTAAGCTAGACTGACGCACTGAAGTTAAGCTAAATCCACGCAGGAGCAGGCAAAGTACCGGCCCGCACGCAGCTGCGATCATTTGTTGTTGTTGCTGTCGTTTTTCTTGTCGTGCACGCTGCGCCGTTCCAGCGCGAAATTATTTCCCCCGGACGACGGGCAGCTGGGCGGGGGGACGCAACATCCCCGCACTCGGAGCGACCCCCGTGCCCTGGACGCGCGGGGCCGTGGGTGGGAGACACCCCCCCACCCCC
>VYZV01030284.1:95830-122739 GCA_013401275.1 Pandion haliaetus
CCCAACCCCGCGGGGCCCAGAGCCGGCGGGTCCCCGGCCGGTCGCGGAGGGGGAGCGGCGCCCGGTTACCTGTGGCGGCACGAAGTGTGCTGCGTGCCATGTACTCGCAGGGGGTGTCTCAATAACATGTACACCCGGTTCACTACTTCATTATTTCTTCTTTTTCGTTGTTGTTGTTTTTTTAGTAGGACCGGGGTTGGCACAAGGCGGGCTGTACGTGCTAGGTGTGAAGGTTGCTGCAATCCCCCTGCCCCCAGCAGTACATACAGTGCTGGCTCAAAAAGTCTCTTTGTGGGTTGTGCTTCTTGGTAGGTTTTTCAAGCGCGTAAGTTGTAACAGGAGGTGGTGAGCTGATTCTTCAAGTTAGTGTTTGTGGCTGCGGTCGTCGTGTATGCAAGCGCGTCTTGTTCGTGGCTTCTGCCTCAGATCTTCTGGGCAGCGTCTCAAAAAGAAAATTCTCAAATAGTTTAATCTGTATGAGCACACCGCTGTCACAAGTGGAAATGGCATCTCCAGTGCAGTTTCTGGTATGACTATCTCGTTTGCCAGGCAGTGTCAGAAAGCTTGGCTTATCTGAGAGGTTATGGCTGCTTCTCAAGCACTTGGGCTGTGGACATCCGAATTTAGCATCGTCTGCCTTCGGGAGAAGTACACAGGGAACACAGTACAGCTGCCTGCGTGCCTGATGTATAGGTGTGAAGTGTGAGGTTCAAAAAAAAAAGTTTTCTCTTGGCTATCTGCTACAGTGGAGAAATGCACATGTGACTCCTCTTCACCCTCTTGATGTGGAGAAATTAAGTCAGAGCTGTGGAAAGAAACCACTTCTGGAGTCAGTTACAGTATTGTATGGGGGATGACTGGAAGATGCAAAGCTAATGGATAAAATACTCTCAAAAACGGGTTTCAGCAAAGTGAGAGAATGGAACTGGGCTGCAATTGAGGGAAGTTGTGCAGAGGAACTTCACGAGGGCACAGGAAAGCATGTGTTGCCACCTGAGACTCCTCAGGAGGCTGAGCAGAGGATCGTATTTGGAGGGTTATATAGCCGGTAAGAAAAAGCCTAACAACGCAGTGGCTGAAACCTCTGGATCAGTGAGGTGCTAAACCTTTTGTTGAGACAGGAGGAATTATTCATGGCTTGCTTTGCGGTTTTTAGGCTTTTTTTAAAGCTACGGACTTCCTACAAACTGTTTTATAGCACAAGAGTGCTTGGTGTGGCAAAGGCATTGCCTCAAAGACTCTCTTAATATGAGCATTGCCACTTGGCTTTCTGGGGCCCAGGACTGAGAATAGGGAGTGTCTTTTTCTCTAGTTCAGGAGGTATCTGTTGCTTGGGGGTGTCATGGTAATAAAGCTCAGCAGCTTTACTTGCACCTTTGGGTGCCCAGGAAGCATGGATGCAGGCTTGACCTGTTAAGCCAGAGATAAGTGTGTGTAGACCAGCCCTTGGCGCTCAGGGCTCACTATGTGTATCTCAGCCCTACCAAAAGCGCACTCCCCTGTCAAAAGGGAGTTTCAAGTGTGGTGTCGGTGATCCTCATGTCCTCTATGGAGGAATAAAGTAGCAATATCTAGGGCTATTTTAGACTGTTAGGCCTCAATGAAAGGTGTAAAAAGAAAGGTGTCTTGGGGCTGGCAGCACTAGAGGGCAGGAACAACCCTAATAAGAAAGAAGGCTTTAATATTTCTTATGGCATTGGAGATGTGAAAAGTCTATTAAATAATGGAAATACATTGAGCAAAAGCATTGTGCTGGAGTGCAATTCTGATCCTAAAATTGAAGGCATGACCGGTGACTGGCTTCTGGCTTTGGGAACCCCCTCAAGAGGAGGAATAAGCCTTTGCTTGCGTCCGAGTAGTCCATGGGTGTGGGGCCCTAATTGCCCAAGTGCTACTCGGGAATGGTGACAATGATGTAGTTAGATTTAGTGCACCTCCTGGAGCAAGAGAAGCTAAAAGGTCCTTTGAAGCTGTGATCAAGCTTACATAGCACCCCTTTTTTAAAATAATTTGGGTCAAAAGGACAAGTGAGGAATTAAATGGTCTGCAGCAAACCTGTGGGTGTTTGTAGATTGCATGTTAGGTGGCATGTATTTGCCTCCATTGGAGACTTGAGCAAGGGCAAGAAGAAGCAGAAAGAGTGAAACAGCTATTAAAACAAAAATTGGAAAACTCCCAGAAAGTTGAAGCTGTGTCCAAAGGAAGGAGATAAAGGATCATAAATGCTGGTGAGTCAGATTCACAAATATAATAAAGCTAGCCAAAGGAAAGCTTTAGGAATAACTTCTAAAAGCAAGCTCAAGTAATGTAGTCCCTCTTCAGATACATTAGGACCAAGGCTTCCAGGGGAGTCCTTACAGACAGTAATGGGTCCAGGTGTAAGAGTGTTGGGAGTGACATTCTGTGGGAGTTTCTCTTACTGCGTGGGGGTGCTTGGGGAAGACCTTGGGGAAGTTCTGTGCTGTAGCTTGTCTTTGACTCTGAATCCCTCACAGCCTTGAACTGACCTCTCAATGAAAAGGTGGTGAAACAACAACAGTACATGCTGATTAACAACTTTCCAGGGTCACGCAACAGTTACTTCAGAACTAATAAATGTGTTGCGATAAGGGAAAACCTCCTGCTTGCCACCCCCCTTGATGCCAGAGGGCTGGAATGTGGTGAATTTGAGGCTAGGTTTTTTGTTTTATGTTATTCTGAGGGATGTAGAGTGCCACACGTGGTGCCTCTGGACTAGGCAGAGGAGAAGATTCTTTAAAAATAAAAAGTTGGTGTACACATGGAGATGTGACATTGGAGAAGAGAAAATGGCTACTGCAAGGGGAAGTTGGACTTTATAAAGCCTTTAAAAGCCTGAATCTTGGAGAGAGCAAGGGCTGGTTGGTGTTAGTTTGCTTGTTCAAGGTCTTCTGGAAATCTCAGGGCTCTTAGGGAAACTAAGCAGTCCTGGAGTAAGACCCTGGCAGGGATGAAACTGCTGACTCTTGTGGGTGAGAGAACCGGCAGACCTGGTGTGCAGGAGCAAACTGCATGGTGGTCAGTACAGTCTCACCTAACCTGGAAAAGCAGGCAGGGTAACACTTCGGTGCTTGAGCAGCATCCATTATTCAGAGCAATGGAGATGGGTGCATGCTAGTGTAACAGGCTATGTGACAAAGCAGAGCGTGACACTTGCTGAGGGTAGGCATGGAGTAAGATGTGGGGGAGGCAGGAGCAGGAAGCAGCCTGGAGTTATAAACTAGTTGGTTCAGGGCCGGCTGCTGCCACAGAGCAATGAGGTCTTGGGAGAAGAGTTTGCAGTGGCTTCACAAAAGCACCAAGTGGGTGCTCAGCAACAATAGAGGAAAACCGGCTTCAGAAGCGAAGGAGCTAGAGAAGAGGAAAGATGATGCCACTGCACAAATCCATGGTGTGCTGGTGTCCTGCAGTGCTGTGGGCTGCTTTGCTCTTCTGCCTACTCTGAGAGGAACAGAGTGGAGCCTGGTAATGTTTGGGAAAGGAAAAGGAGGGCTTCTACTACCAGGAGCTGTGGGTGAATTGGAGTTCTTAAGCCTAGAAACAGATGAGTGAAGTGTGCTAGAGGTCTGTAGGATTGCAGCTGGCCCGGTAGTAGGTAGGGCCTGACTGTACTTAAAGAATCAGTGAACAAGAACTGAGGGGTATTAAGTCTGAAAAGGGGGAAGCTTCAGAATAGCGAGCTGCATTTTTTCCCTAGTTCAACATGGAAAGAGCTGTCACTTTATTTAATCCTACCATTTTTTAGTGATGTGGAGCAGTTCACTGGCATTGCATGTTATCACTGTTCTGTGATCCCGTAAGTCTCTTGCCTCCTTGTGATCATCTTTTTCACAGGATGACTGCTTCCCAAGGAGAAAACATGCCACTTAACTCTGGGTGGTGGGGGCAAGAGTTAAGTTTCTTTTTTGGAAAGGAACTGTATTAGGTATGTCAGCTCTCCCTAATGTTAACCAACCAGTTTGTTTCTGAAGAGATCATTAACTGAGCATTCTGCTTTGTTTGGACTTGTATGATTATCTACACGGTTGTAGCACGGCTTAGAGTTTCTTCACAGTTTGAATATGCTGGCCTTAAAGGTCTGCTGGGGGATCAGCTCTGGGTTTTAGTTTTGACAGTCCTTTGCTGTGCCCTGCTCTGTTTGTAGCACTGCCCGTGAGCTCTCTGCTCCAACACTGAGGCTTGTCAAACCCCTGACATAGCAGGCAGCTGGGTGTGCTCAGGCTTGTGGCTTTGCAATTCATGAGGGCTAGCAAAACAAGCAGAGGCTGTAGGTTTCTTCTCCTAATGCTGCAGATCTGGATGCCTATAAAAGCTGAAGACAAACCAAGAAAAGTGAGTCTCAGACAGAGTATTATTAAATACTGGGTGGCTTAACTGTAGGCTAGAAGCATGTGAGTTTTTTTCCATCACTAAGCCCTCCTGGCTTTTGACCTGAAGTGAGATGAGATTGCAAAGGCTTTCTTTCAAGTGAGGCTGTAGCAGTGAGCGCAGGTATACCAGCAACCCTTCTCTCTGCCAGTCCCCCTCTTGCACCTCTCCCTTCCCTTGGGGTGCTGCTGTGGCACAGTAAATCGAAATAATAATGCTGTTGTGATGTACTGTGTAATACCAAGGTTCTTCAGCATAACTTCAAATTATTTTGTCAGCATAGCCCTAACAAGGAAAGATGCAGGTATGTGCAGGCTTTGTTCTCGCTGCGTGCTTTGTGAGTAAGCCTGTGCCTACGCACCCCTGACACCAACAAAGTGCCTTTTGCATAGGTCTGGAAACCTCTGTTTGGGTTTGGCTCTTTCTGCATTGTGTATCACTTCATCTTTTTCCCAGCTAAAACCCTGCAGCTCCTCTTTGAGGCAGGCTCGGGAGTCAGGTGCCTGCCATACAAGAAATGCTGTTTTTTTTCTGGCAGGGCTGGCCTCGCTTTTCTTCACGGATACCTGAGCCCTATAGCACTTCAGCTGGGATGCTTTCTGTTGAGAAGCTACAAGGGATATACCTTCCCTTAAACCCTTGCTTAGGTCCATCCTCTTTGTCCTGTGTGAATCTTCAAAGTATTCCCTGGCTTTTTTTTGGAAGAGCAAGCTTAGGAGGCTAGAGAAGGCAGCCATGGGCAGCAAAGCTGTGCCTGACTTTCGATGTGAACCCTCCCATAGCGGGGAGAAAGGGCTCTCAGGCTCCCTATGGGGAGAGCGTGGGGCTGAGGAAGTTGGGCTTGGTGTGGAAGGAAGGAATATACCCATGGGTGCTTTCTGTAGGAATGCCTTCTGCATTATCACTGAAAATTGACATTAGTAAACACTTTCCAGTTTCTTGGAGGTGAATCAAGAATGTTGTTCCCTTCTAGAAAGAACTTCTTATCAGAGATAAGGCTTTGGTTTTCTTTTCATGCATGCTTTGCCTAACCAAAGGTCCAGACTTTCTAAGCTTATTGCTTACTCTTAAGATTAAATTTTTAATGTCTGCTGCAATGTGTGGTATTTCTGTCCTCATCTTACTTTTGTAGAGCTTTTTTAATAGTTAAATGGTCTTCAAAGGAGAGAAGGAAGGGCTGAGAAGCACATTCTCCAGCTTTCTAGTTTGTCCTGGTTTCTCTTTTTTGTGTGTAAGATGACTCCAGGTTTTTTTTCTTTTTAAAGTGGGGAGGATTTAGTCTGTTCAAAGCAAACTGTTAGTGTTTGCCTTACCAGAGTGCAATTCCTTCTTTCTTGCGATATTTCTCTGATGCCTTCTGCCAGATGTTTCACCCAGAAGCTAATTTATACACAAAATGACTTGCTGCAAACAGTGGCACCAATGTTAAGAGGCACACAGGCAGAGATGATAATAAAATAAAGATAAATATTATCTAACTTGATTGCATTGTTCCAGATCAGCAGCCTGTGTTTTCCTCCTCTTGTCAGTGCAGTAACTTCACTGGATTGGTTTTATCGTGTTTTGCAAGAAAGAGCACTCTTTCTAAACTTTGTACTGTGGTACACTGAATGCTTACCAGTGTGTTTAATATGCTAAAACTTTTAGCTGGCCTTGCAAGGCACTTTTTTTCTTGTGATATACTTGTCCTTCAGTGTGAAGATTTAAGATCACTAAGCCATGCACTGTCATTACAGTCACCCAGAATAAAACAATGGGTGGAGGGGGTCAGTGGAAATACTGACACTTGGCACTTTGGTAAACCTTGGGTATTTTCAGTAAAGAACAAGAATGGCATTGTTCTTGTGTGGCATTGTAGTTCTAACATGTAAATGCATCTGTCAATGAGATGCCTCATGTCAGGAGCTAAGTTTGTTCTTGTTTTGGTATCCTCATCCTTTTATGCTGGTTCTCTGTCACCACCTCTTTAAAAAACAGCTGTATCCTGTGTTTACTTCTGATGCTACTAATGCAAGGGTGAATGTATTAATTGGCATTATTTAAGAAGACTGTTCTTACAGCTTGCAGGGACAGCAGTTCTTGCAATTGGACTATGGCTTCGGTTTGATTCACAGACCAAAAGCATCTTTGAACTGGAATCCAACAACACAACATTTTACACAGGTAAGCAAGGAGATGGCTTGGGGTCATACATCACACTTTTGTGCCCTGATTTCAAGACTGCTCAGAAACCTTTGTCTTTCTCAAAGGCTAAAGACAAAACTGCCTTAAACAGCCTCGGTGGGGCAGAGAGCAGCTTCCCCTGGCTGGTGCAGGGGGCCAGCCTCTGTTCTGAGCTCTCACACAGACAGCAGTGGTGTCGTGCTAGCTGTTACTTGGCTCTTTATGCATTATATATCGCTTCATCTTTTTCCCAGCTTAAACCCTGCAGTTGCTCTTTGGGTGCTGCTGGTAAGCATACCAGGGACTCTTGGTAGACATGGAGGATGTCTCTTCCTGATGCTTCTGACAATGAGTCAGCAAAGTTCCACTCTAAACTCAGTAGTCACAGGTGACATCAATAGCTAATTTTTTTCCTCCAAAGTGACCAACCTAAGCTACCCTAAAACCCCAAGTCTGTTGCCTCATCTCTCAGAAGAAGCATATGTATTACTGTTGACTCTCAGCCCTGTGTATGCTAACTTATACTGAACATAATGGAAAGGATGCACAAATGTCTTGGTCTACATGAGCAACTATTACATGCAATGTAGATCAATGTAGCTTTAGGCCAGGTGGAAGTTATTCCTTGATCTATTCTGTCTTTCAAGATTACCAATTATGGGACAAATACATGTGATTTTCAGCTTGTTATTTTAATGTTGTAGGAATTCCTAACTGAATAGGATTTTATCCTAACTGTGAGATTTTGATCTCTACTGTCACTTTTAAGCTTGGGCAGAGGAACATGTGCTTCTTTGGTTGTCACTTGTAGGTGCTCAAACACTTTTTGAAACCCAGTAGCTGTGCTTGAAGATCTAACAAGTGTGAAGAAAGCAAATTCAAATATGTACCTTTCTCACATAGGTGTCTGTCATCTTTGATTTGGACAATCTTTATGCATACGTATTTCACATCCCAGTAGCACCTGGATTTGCCAGGTCCTGTATGGCATCACTCATTAGCCATCCACAGCATGGTTAGGTTGGTCTTTCTCTTGCCAGGAAAACTGGCTCCTGTGAGCTACTCAACCTGTCACAATGCCGAAACTGGTGTCTAAAGGGTCAGTAAAGATGGTGTGGGGCATGCTGGGTGGTGCAACTCCTGTTGCAGCCTTATAGTACCAGGGTAGTCTGTGCTTACAGGGAGTACTGGTAAGAATGGTGAGTTGGGCATGTTACAGACTATAGGTGGGAATATTGAAATGCTTGTGTGACTTCATGAAAAGGCCACAGGCATGTAAATGGCTTATCTGTGAGAAAGCTGGTATGTCACCCTTGATATGCTGGCAAGGTAGCAAACTGGGTTCTTCTTGCAGCTGCCAGGAAGATTTCCAGATGCTTTTAACTGGACCTTGAAAAGGGAACAGAAATCTAAACTTAGCCATTGAGCTGAATATTTAACAAGTCTTATTTTGGGTAGTCTAAAACAACTCTTTCACCTCCTAAAGCATAAAAGTTTTATGATGTGATACTTAATCTACTGGCTGCATTCAGCCTGTGAAACCTACTTGAAGTCTCTGTGGGTTAAACTGAGTTTTTAAAAAGTTTTAACAGGAATTACTGTTTTAACATATTTTTCTGGGAGTGGTTATTGATTCCAGTTTCCAATAGGAAACTGAGAGAATCTGTCAATTTGCACCTAGTAACAAAGCAAGTTACCTCAAAAGCTTTTTATACTACTGAATATAAACTGATACAAGAGGTTCTGATGGACTCTTTGGATTTAAAAAAGTTTAAGCTGGGGTAAAAAAATTGTGCCAGAACTTCCTGCAGATAAGAAATGTAAGTGATTAAGCCTGACATGTGCTTAAGCCTGACATGTGGCAACCCCACTGCCAGTTTATTTTGGCAGCTGATCTTACTGGTTTGCATCTAGAAAAATATCATTTGCAAATGCTCATGTATGGCTTTCTTTAAATAGTATTGATTGGGTCTCTGACGGCCAGAGAGACCCAATTTTTGTCTACATTGATAGAAATGTCATACTAATTCTACATGCTTTGTGCTGATTCTTTGTCTCATGTTTCACCACCCCAGTAATACTTTCTTGCCATCCTTTGGGAGTTGTTTTGCTTGCTACAACTTGCTCTCACCAGCTAGCTATAATGCTTAAGCTGGCAGTTCCCAAGCTTAGGAGAGGATTGGGCATAAATGGAGTCTTTTAGCACAGAAATGTCTGCTTTCTATGCTCCAACATGCTTGCTACCTAAATTTTGGGCAGAATGCTCTACAGGCTGAGCCACTTGATGTGGTTTGAAGAAGTATCTGCTTTTGCAAAAGCAGAAAATGTAGAGTTTCTTGTTAGAGAGGCTGTCAAGTTGGGCAGCTGAAGTATAGACTTCTACCACCATGACCGGTGGAATAATTTAATTCAGTGTTTCCTGGTGGAAAAGCAGGGTAGGAAAGCATTTAAAGCTTTGACAGATGATTATGATGCCTTTTAATAACCATTCTCCTAGAGATAGCATGCTTCAAGAATTCTTAGATGTTAAAAAATCAGTAGTTCCAGCTGTCTCTAACTGCAACACACTCTTCATCTGAAAATAAGTTGATAACTCTGGCTCTGAGCCAGTTTTAAAATGTGTCTTAAGTTCATCTGAGATAGCTTTATCCTGCCCATTTTCTAAAACTTGTGAAACTGCAGTAGGGTACACATTAATTGTTGTAAGTTGAAGTTTTTACTTATCAATGCATTTCCCCACAAGTTTTGAGATGTGTTTGCTTTGAAAGTTAAGCACAGCCTTTTTTTTTTTTGCTTGGAATACCTCAGTAAAGAAACTTAAACCTTGGCAAAAGCTACAAATGCTATTTCTGGAGCAACTAATTTTACACCTTGCTGCTGAGGTCTCAACTAGCCTGTATACATGTCTACATTTTTCTCCTCCCTAGGAGTTTACATTCTTATTGGAGCTGGTGCACTTATGATGCTGGTTGGTTTCTTGGGATGCTGTGGTGCATTGCAGGAATCTCAATGTATGCTTGGCCTGGTAAGTGTTCAGAGTAGTGGTTAAATTTTTAGCAGCACAATGAGAAAGGAAGGAAAATATTGCTATGCAGTTAAAAGGGCAGCAGATGCTGATTGTTTTGGCTCCATAATGGTCACCTACATAATGTCATGGTCACCTACATAATGCTACAATGTTAGATGTAACTTCCATTTCTGGCCCTGAATCCAAATGTGCCTGTTGTATTTGAGTACAGGATGACTTCAGGCATTAGTGACATATTGAGACATTGAAGTATCAAGACTGGGAGTATGTGTGAACGCAGAACTAAAATGTTGATAAGAGTAACGCTGTTCATGAAAGTTTGTCCTGAACTCTGAAGGCTGTGCAATCTTTAATCTTTGAGACTAGAACTGTGGTATTTGATCCTTGAAACAACAAGCCTCTACTGTTCATAATCACAGGACGAGCTCTTCTAGTTGACAACTGCTCTGCAAGCCAATTATTGGAGAGCAACCTCATTGTTTTCAGACTGGAGGGGCCAGTAGAGCTTACTGGGTTCATGCACATCTGTACACTTGTGGAACTACTCAGCCAAATAACCAGAAGACTTAGTTAATAAAAGACTACTACTATAGCTGGTGAAAGAACAATTCCCCTTCTGTGTCATGGAAGAAGTTAATTTTGTGTATCTCTTGCAAAATGATGCTTCTAGCCCTTTGTTGTAATTCTGAACATCCCTCTTTAAAGTGCCTTTAAATGGTAGTGGGGTTTTGGACCTGGTAGTCAATTAAACACAGAGATGACACTTATTTTTATTTTATGGGATACACAACAAAGTGACCATCAGCTCTCTGGGGTTTGGAGGCAAGCTGGGTATTAAGTAATGACTCCTAAAGCAATAAGAGTGACAAACCAGAGAAAAGAATTGGTGTCAGCTGTTGTGATGTGTCTGAGTGACCTGGGCAACTTCAAAGTTTGAGTTAACAGATGATTGGTTTTAATTAACACTGATCAAAAAGGAGGACTTCTGCTTGGAAAACACTGCCAGGCTTTCTGATGTTCCTGGGAAGAAGTGCTGAGCCAGTGCAGTGTGTCCTCTTTCCTAGTCTTACCAGTGTTTCAGACCTCCAACTGGAGTCTGGTTGAGTGACAGCTCCCACAAGGCTGGGTGCTGGGAACTGGACAAGCTTGCAGTATGTATGTGTGATGCTGTTTTGTGGTGCTGTGGTCTTAATTAATGATGTGGTCTTTCCTTCCTAGTTCTTCTTCTTCCTTTTTGTGATTTTTGCCCTTGAAATTGCTGCTGCTATCTGGGGATTTGCAAATAAAGAAAAGGTAGGTTGCTTTTAAAAGTTGGTAGGGTGGTAGGATGCTGGAACAGGTTGCCCAGAGAAGTTGGTGGATGCCCCATCCCTGGAAGTCTTCAAGGCCAGGTTGGATAGGGCTTTGAGCAACCTGGTCTAGTGAAAGATGTCCCTGCTTATGGCAGGGGGCCTGGACTAGATGGTCTTTAAAGGTCCCTTCTGACCCAAACCATTCTGTGATTCTATGACTGTGCCCACAGAAAGTTAGCAGTCTACTGAAAACTATAGCAGTACTAGTCAAATCCTGATTACCCAGGGAATTTGGGTGAGAGGAAGAAGATGCATTCTAGCAAAACAATACAAGAAATTAATATTTTAAAATGAGACTGTAGCAGAGAAGCCAGAATCCAAGATACTGTTGCATGCTAGAGATGCCCTCCTGGCTGAGCTGTGAAGTGAAGCAGACCATCAGTGAAGCTTTACTACTTCTATATACAAGCTGGGTCAGGTATGGGCTGAATGTTTCTGCATCTGAAACATGACTGATCTGGGCTGTCCCCTCACAAGCAGTCAAGATTCTGTCTGATTTCCAAGTAAGGTGCTTGGTGATCAGGGTTGCTTTTCTGCTTGCATTATACAGTGGGGGAATACAGCAGCTTCTGGAGTACAGAAATTAATAGGGAATATTTTTGTGTAAGCAGTGGGCAAAAACTTGGTTCTCTCACTGCTCCTAGAAGCTCAGAACTTTGGAAGGGAAACTGAATCTTACCTGTTTAGGTGTGGCTTTTAAGGTGAGTGTACCAGTTAGGCTCACCTGTTCTGGGTGAGAAATGCTGTTCACCCTCTATTTCTACATGTCAAAGGGACGGGTATTGTAGGTTGCAGAATTCTTAATGACTAGCTCAAAACAAGTTCTCCATAATTAATATTAAGGTAAGACAGTAATATACCACAACTCCTTGCTATCCTGTAGGTTATTGAAGAGTTAAAGGATTTCTACAAGGAAACCTATGGAAAGAGATCTCAACCAGCTGCCCGAGAGACCCTGAAAGCATTTCAGTTAGCTGTAAGTACATGGATATATTAAACCAGACAGTAATGCAACTTGTTCACACTGTTCTTCATGTCATCCAGTCCCCTGTACAAGTCTAGTACCTTACTAACTAGAAGAAACCAAAGGATTATTAGTAACAAATTGTGGAGAAGATCTTTGTGTAGTATTGGTGAATTCAGTATGCCTTTTTGTCCCTCTGAACTTCCGAAATGCATAGAACTGATTCTTGTTTTCCTAAACAAACTCTGAAGCAAGCTGGGAAACTCTAGACTTGTGGTATTGATCTAGAGGCACCACAGTCTGCACACCTGCATGTCTGAGGAGTTCATCTTTGTGTCTGTACAAGCTGCCACCAAAATTAATGTGTGTACACTTAATGAGATCTAGCTCCTCCTTTCAGAATATTATCCTTTAATGCAATAAAGGCTTTTTAAAATTGTGTTAATAGCAGTCACGTCGGCAGGACCTCTAAGTTTGTGTAGGGTCTGTAATAAAACTTAATGTAATCTAGTGCTCCTTTTTACCAGAAACAGTAAAAATAAGGATTATTTAACCTGGTTCTCTTTCCTGTTTTCTCATGTAGCTAGACTGCTGTGGTGTTACAGGAGTTCTTGAGCAGCAGTTCATGGACACCTGTCCGAAGAAGACCATGCTCGAGTCGCTTACTGTAATGGTAAAGCATGACTTAATTTACTAACAGCTTTGCTCAATAAGTAGAATGAGAAACATGTTTCTGACCCTTCCAGTCCATGGGAAATTCTCATGTCACACTTAGCAACCTATCTCTATAATCAGTCTGGCTGTGGAAAATCAACATACTGTTACTGTGGAAAGAACAAGCAGGGTCAGCAGGAAATCTGAACTTGCACAGGAAACGTGCAGTCTGTGTGTCACTAGACTCACTGGCGTGGTGCACAGCATAAGGCCAAAACTTCACCTAAAAAAAAAATGCTGCGTGGGAGCTGTCGCCTCCCCTCTTGGTTAAGGAAAAGTAGAGCATGGGATGGGAGCAGGTCTGAAGTTTTAGCAAGGAAAAGGAGAGGGGGATAATGCGTTGGTGGCCTGGTTAGTTAAGTATGTCACTGTGAAGCCCATTCTCTGAATTGGATTCCCCTGTTGAAATATTGCTGCAAAGGTGCCTGTATGCCACAGATACAGGAGAGGCGTCTTGTATAGTTCTGAACTACCCCTTTTCTTCTTTCTTACAACTGCCTGTGCTCTTGCTTCATGCTCCAAGACATCCTGTATGAGTCTTCACATTGAAAATAAGGTTCTTGCAAAGCAGGAATTGATTTTTTTTTTTACACTACTTGTGTTCTTCCTTTCACTACAAATTATTTTGTGCCTGCAAATATCTGACCATGTGAGACATTCAATCTGTATTTAGACTGTATCTTTAGTCCCATCCATACAATCTGCTATGAGTTTGACTATATGGGAGTAGCTGAGACAGCATGCAGGTTTTAGTTTGCTTTTATCCTAAGTGTGTTTTAGCTTCATCTGTTGACTTCATCTTGTGATGTGTTTATGGCCTAGTTCCAACTGTAGAAAAACAGTAGATAGACTGTGAGATTAAAGGGATGTAATGTTGTGGCTGATCTGTGTGCCTATAAACAGTTCTGTATTGATATTCTGATTTAACTGGTTAATTCTTGCCAGTATACCCCTTTAATCCTTGATTCAGTCTTTCCTTCTGGACTGGATAAGGAACAACTAAAGAAAAAAGTTTTCAGCAGCTCACTGTAGTCTGCTGCTGAAATAAGTAGGACAGGAGTTGAGATGAGACTTTGACCAACTACCAGGATCCTAAAGACTTACCCTTCTGTAAAAGTTCCTTGTTGTTTTTCTTGGCTACCATGTGTCCTTGCTGAGGAAAGGACTGTACTCTAAATTTTTCCTCAGCTGCAATGGTAATTCATTGTCCTGGGAACTTCAGACTGGCACTTCTATGAATGTACCTGTAGCCTAGCATGTATGCTATGCATGCATCTCAAGGAATCCTGTCATTCCCATGCACCATGTGTTCATAAGGTGTCTGCAAAATTACACCACCAATTGGAAATATCAAGAGCTGTTTCAAATCTATTCTGGGAAAGGGTGAGCAGAACAGCAGCTTAAATGCTGACAGCCCTTAGTAACAAGTCTGGTACAACTGCTGTTGGTCCTGATCTACTTGATCAACTGCTGTAGCCAAGGTGCAGTTAAGAGGTTTAGATACTTGAAGAGTAGATGTAAACTTCTCCACCAACTTTTGTGGTGGAGCCAAACATCCCTGGCTCTCTTTAAAGATGTGAAAATAAAGGCCAGTTCAAAGCAGCTTTCAAAAGATAAGTCTTCATCTCTAGTGCAAGCAGACTTGGTCAAAGGTGTAGCATCAGTCAGCAGATGTGAGCTCAAACAAGCAAGCAGAAACAAACCTTTTGTATGTATGAAACACTAATGAACAGTCTGTTTCTTTTCAGTCATGCCCTGCTGCCATTGATGATGTCTTCAATTCAAAATTGAATGTGATTGGAGCAGTTGGCCTTGGCATTGCTGTAATAATGGTGAGTTTCCTGATTATTTAGAGGGTAGCTGTATGGCCAAAGGATACTTACAGCAGAAGCCTGTTGAACAGTACCTGGCATGGGAGTCTACAAGCCCATTCCACTAATGACAAGTAGTGGCAGGACCAGGGTGTGTGCTGTGGGGCCCCGAAGCAGTGCAGAGGGTGGAGTGTCTTGGACCTCCCTGCTTCTGCTTTGGATTAGGATCTGCCTCCTTGTAGTTTTAGCAGTGGTGAAGTTGTATCAGTAGTGCAGGTGTATATATAGGGCAAAGATGTATTGGTCATGTTGCCAGCCCACTTATCAATCCTAATACCTCTTGGGGATCCTTGCTTTTGTTTCCTTTATAACAATTAAAGATTCTGAGAACTGAAATAACAGTGCTAGTAAGAAAATTTGCACTTTTTTTGTTTGACCTCTCTGGAGGAAAGTATGACATGAATGCGAATATGCTGGGATAATCAACAATTTCTTAGGAGATACAGCAGTGGTTTATAGCTGATCAATTTTGAAGTATTGAGGGTGAAGAGGATTCATGAGAATGGACTTTAAATTTGGAGGTGGAGGGGCAGGGACATGAATTGCGGAATGAAGTGTTAACACGGCATCTGGGCTGGGAAGAGCAGGTATGCTTCTCCCCATGTTGATAAAAGAATGTGCTTTGGTCCCCTGATTTGTAACGTGTTTGTTTTTCTTTACAGATTTTCGGCATGATATTCAGTATGGTTCTCTGCTGTGCTATCCGCAGAAACAGAGAAATGGTCTAAGAGCTAAAGACCCGAGACTTCTGCACTATAAAATCTTTGTCATTAACTTTAGCGTTCTGAAAGCATTTCTAAAAAGTTATATATTTGTTACCTTTTTAATGCTTTATTTGGTACTGATATAGGTTTGCTTTTTGTTATAGGTTAAAATGATAAAGGTATATCTGACTCAAGACAAATATTGTACATAAAATATCTGACTTTCTTGAAACTTACATAATTTGGATGTAATTTATGTTGGAGAGAATTTGATACTTAATAAAGAGTAAGGTGTATTGTATGTTTGTGGGGGAGAGGAGATTTTACTATGCTTATTAATCATACCATTTGATGCATAGCATGGAGTTGAACTTGTATAACATGTAAAGTGTTAAATCACTGGGGCTTTAGTATAAAGCAGGAAATAACTCCTGTGCCAATGCCATATCTGACAGGAATTCCAAGGAATAGAAAAGATGACTGTCAGAGCATGTTAGGGAGGGTGTTGCCATTCTTCCTTTCCTTGGTGTGTGTGAACAAAAGCAGTTCTTAATTATATTCCTAAAATGTTACTGCTGTAACACTTTTACTGTCATCTTCATACAGGGTGGCAAAGGATGACTGTCATACTGGTGATATGCAGGCAGTGGTACTTTGATGCAAACAGGCTTGGCTCTACCCTGGAGCCAGCTGGGCTTTCTTCTACCAGCCAGTCTCCTGACATAACTGTCCCCTGGCATCTGACACAGCCTCAGTCCCTTGGACAGGAAGATTCCCATAGCGTATGCTCTGGATTTTTCTTGTTGCTGGCTTTGTGCTTTGTTTCTCTAAAGCCACTGAAGTACAATCTCAAGGGCTTACAGCATGTGTGCCAAATCTCAGGTTTCCAAGTGGAAAAAACAAAAGTTGCATGAGAAGTTACTGCACGGCTCTGCAGTTCCTGCTTGCAGCAGCTAGAGCTGTGGCCATCCTGTTTCAGTTTAAAAATGGATATGAGAGGGAGCAGCGATGTTAGTGTGGAACCCTTAGCCTAAAGAATTACCAATTTGTCCTGTACTTCTACTCTAAATGGCTTTAAGTTTTTTCTCTAAAATATCTTCTGGTGGGGGCTGCCTATGGACTTGGATCCTCACCAGTGAGTTGATGTTCTATTCCTGTATCTGGTGTTTCCCTGCTGTTGTATCTTAGGTACTACAAATGTCTCTTGGGAACAAGCAAGGGCTACCACCTTTCTCTTGAAAGGAGGTTGGTATTTATTATGAGAAATACCAGAATTGCTGACAGTCAGGCTCTGGCTGTAGCTCTGGACTAATGCACGAATGTATTGCCCACCTTTGTGTTATACCTTGTCACTTGTCTAAGGGGTTATGCAGACCATACAGCTCTCCTCTGTAATGTGTTGCACTATTCTGTGTTAAGGGGGCCTTTGTAAAAAAANCCTGAATTTCAAAAAAGTGAAATGGTAACCATGCTTTTGTGTGTCTTGCAGAGACTGGAATGACTCCAGAAAGGAGTTGATTTAACTTTCCTCCTTGGATGTATGAGAGGCTGGAGGGAAAAATCTGATCTCGTATGGGAATTTGAGACCTACCATGTCCCTGAGCTCTTGCAGAACTGAGAAGTAGTGTTTTTGTCAGCTGTGCAATTCTGAGCATGAAACTGAACCTGGCACCTGAAGGAGCTGGGGTGAATTGCTGTCAACTGTAATGAAAGTTTACTGCTGACTTCAACTGCCCTTGGTTTTGTTGCTCCATGTTGATGCATGTGTTCAGGTTGCCAGCATCCAACATGGCTGTAATCCAATGCTAGTAGTGTTTGTCAACATCCAAGAAAATGCAATGGGTTGTAACTAGGGTGATGAGAACTAAGCTGTAGGCTCAGCACCTCAGCTCATGAGAAGTTTGGGTGATGCCTATGGAAGAAGTTCTCAAACTGGCATCCAGGTCAACTGAATATCCAGAAGACTTAAGTTTATAGCTTCCAGTGTTGCCACCTTTGACAGAAGCTGGATGGGGGCTTCCTGCAAGTTAGTCTTTACCTTGAAATGCTGCTGTCTTAACAACATTGTTTAATGTGACACTTCGTGCCTCTCTGCCTGCCCCCTTCCCCCATATTTTAAGTCCTACAGCTGAATCTTTGGCCCTTCTCTTTGAATGTCCTATGTGTGTAGGCTGGTGTTTTCTGAGTAACCAACAGATGGGTAAGTCTTGTTTTGTGAGAGAAGAGCTACTGCTTATTACTTGAGTATTACTTTCCTTTTGGCAAGAACATGAACTACAGATGCAAAACCTGATTGCAGTCATCCTAAGATCTGCAAGCTAGCCTGGAATGATTACTTCTCAGTAGTGAATATTGATGAGTTGCATGCGAAGTTTTATTTTACAGGTAGCAGTTGACTGAATTTCCTGAAGAATTTGGTTCTAAGCAATGGTAGCCCTAAAAGTCTGCATTTGTAGCACTGACTGTCCAAGAAGGGAGTGGCTTTCCATCTTCAAGTTAGGTCAGGATTGTCTTGAGGAAGCTGGAGCAGAATGTGACTTGTGAAGTAATATGTAGAGGCTCAAGCATACAAAAGGGATAATAGATGTTTCTGGGAAGCAGGAATCGGGAAATTGCAATACTGAAAAGTAAACACTATGTTTGGGACAATGTCAGAGCAATTTTTAATTTTTTTTTTCCAATGCATGTGTTGTGGCAGAAGTGACTAACAGTGGTGTGATGCTTGTGAAGGGAGAGTGAAATGAGTCAGGACACGGCAAGGATCCCTGTTAGGAAGAGATCTGTCCTGGTTTGGTGGGTCAGCAGAGGAGCAAGTACTGATGCTTGGAAAAAAATTAAGAGTAGGAAAAAATTATTCAGAGGTGGGACACAACTCTATTGGAAGGAATAGATAGGATGAAGGCAAACATACAAAAGTAAAATACTTCTTTGTCTTTATGCTATCCTAGGTTCACCATTAGTAAACAGAAAGGTGTAACTATGTTAAGACCTTAAAGCCTGCCTGGAATGTGAGAAACCATTCCAGAAAGGAAAAGGGCTTAAGCAGCTTTATTTTCACACACAAGCAGAGTTCTTCATTAAACACAGGTGCTGCTAATCCTTTGCACTCAATTTGCTTAAGGTAGCTATGTTTTGTGGCCAAATGTGATGCTATATATTGTACATCTATGGGAATTCCTTGTGGATAGCAAAGAGCTGTGGGACCAGAGCAGTCCTGATCTAGATACTTGCTTGGATTGGGATAGTAGGAAAGATAACTAGTAATTGGATTAAGTCCTATGTTAGGTATTAACATAACACACCCCTTGTAATGTTCTTAAATGGATAACATTGTGCAAAGATTGTATGAGCTGATGAAAGGTGTGGGGCAAAGTGTCAGAGCACAGGTTGCTGCTGGGTTTTGGCTTGTGTAGGTGGGGAAATATTGGTGGACTCTGCACCGTCTTGTTCCAAGGCTGCTGTCAGCTCTGCCCCTTGTCCACTGCTCTGAGGAAAACAAGGAAAGATAAAGCCAAACTGATAAAGGATATGGCTATATGTTCTAAGATAGCCAAGGACAGTAGGGAAAAATAAGAGTGCATGCCCTAGAAAATGGGAATTTGCACCAGGAAACAGTGTATCTGCTGTTGCAAGCTTCAGAAAATAAATCTTTGAGTAAGGTGCAGGGACTCTAAAGTCCTGAGGAAGGCTGGATTTAGTGAGCTGTGAGGTAATTATGCCAGAAGAAAGATTTTTTTTTTTAGACTTACTTTAGAAAATCAGAGCTAGCCAGCCTCAGGAATAGAGAGAGTCTCAAGCTATCTGCATGGTCAGCAGTTTTGGAAGAAGGTGCACCAAGGCAAGGAGAGCCTTGTTTTCCACAGCGACAGTGTTTATTGCTGGAAAATAGCTTCCTCCTTTACAGGGGAGCTATGAAAGTTGTCTGTGGTACAGCACGTTGTAATTTTATAGGAATTGTAGCACACCAGCACCATAATTGAGGACAAGGAAAAAATGACAGCAGGTCTGTGAAATGGGGAAAGGGTGTGGGATGTGGGAAGAAGCTGGCAATGGTGGCAAGAAAGGTGTGAGCCTAACATGTCTGGGGGGAATAAATCCTACCTTCTCGGCCACTTTAAAAATTTAAATCCATCATACCACAGTCTGACTGTCAGTAATAGACTTACTTAAAAAGGGTGTGGAGAAGATGTATTTGCAGAAGGGGAGGATGTAGTTACCTGCAGGGTGACTTTGAAAAGAGCTCTGAAAGGAATGGCTCCAGCAGGCAGGAAAGCCTGGATTTGGTTTGATAGGTTATCCTAGTAAGGACTATACTTCACCCTCTCCACCCCTCAGGAAAAAAAGAATATGAAGTGCTTGCAGACAGTTGTTAGGAACTGCCTGTACATCTCCACTATTTTTGTTCTTCAGCTGAAATTGTAAGTCCAAGCAAATTTGCACAAGATGGGCTCAGCAATTATTCTGAAGGAGGGGAAAAAAAGGGGGGGGAGGAGTAGTGGGGACTAAAATCTTTGTGATAAATGTGAGTCAGATGCAGTTCCCATGGGGGGATGTGCTGTGAAGTTCAAGCTGAGCCCTGCCCTGTTTTCTTAGGAGCTCTGAAGGCAGGTGCTTGCAAGCCTTTGCAGAAACAGCTGCCTTGCAAGCCTCCAGCTGTAGCCAATGACCCAAGCAATGCAGGAGCTCTCTAAGTACTACAGCATGGGTTTCTTCATCCTACTTGCTTTTTTTTTTTCCCCACTGCCAGCCTGCTGCTGGCAGGAGGCTGATAAGATGAAGGCAGGCAAAGGTCTGAGCACCCTGGGAGGACATAGGTGTGCTGCCATAGCCCTGGAAGCTGTGCCAGGAGCTTTGCAGTGGAGTAAACAAGTCTGGGCGGCTGCTGCTGCTGGTGAGGGGCACCCATGGGTCCTAGGGGGGCTGGGAACTGCTGGCCTTGGGTGGGAACTAAGGAGCACAAGGGCTAACTTAGCACAGCCTGAGCTGGGTTTTGTTGGGTTTCTATGTTTAGAAGGTGGTTTATGCCTATGGCCATGGTATAATTATGATGATTATAAAATAGCCACCTCTTCAGTTTCTGCCTGTTGGCAGCTCTGAGGAAATGACCTAATTTGAACTGCCAGCAGTGTGGACGTTGCACCCTATCAAAAGTCACTTTTAAATGAACTTAGAACATCTAGACAGTTGCCAGACTTTGCTGGCAATGATAAAAATAGGTTAGTGAGATTTTTCCACTGTTGGACACAGGCTTCCACATGCATGGCTCCTACAAAATGAATCCACAAGGCAGCCATTCATGGCATGTTGAATGCCTCTCTTCTTTAGCTGCCTATTTCGTGTTCAATAGATATTCAGGCTGCGGCCGCGAAGTGACCTTTTATGCCTTGTTCTTAACGCTGGCGTTTAGTCCCGAACTTGCCACACACTGGACAACTGTGCTTCTGCTGTTCTGTCCCACCAGCCGAATTGTTCCCTTTGAAACACTTAACATGGTAGGTCCTGCTGGATAAAAGGAGTTTGCATCTCAAGATGCTGCTCTGTGGCTGTGTATGAGGAAGGAATAGGGTGGAGGGGAAGTTGCACTGCAGGACAGGTTTTTCAGCTTTGCACTGGTCCACCCTGATGCAAGCTGTACCTTTTGGCTTCTGTGGTACCGCCTCTGCTTGTGGAAAGATGGGGGAGTACTGAGCAGCCCTTACCAAACCCACAGTCTCACCTCAGCTTGAGGTTTGTAATTAAAAGAATAGCTTTAAATATCCCTCTGTTGCTGGGATTTCTTGGTCCCTGTCCTTGCCCTGGTACCTGAGCATGTGGTTATCCTGGCAGTGGAGACTTGGAGGGAGTTGCCAGGAGGGAGGCAGGTATCTCAATATTTCCGGTTACATCCCATAATCAGCAGTGCAACAGGGGCAGAGGAGAGACAGGGCCAGAGTTCTGCAAGTTGTGATTCATGACTTGGTCTATTTGCAGGCTATTCAGGGCACGATGTAAATACAGACAGATACTAAAAGTGGGTGTTTAATAAAGTTACTGTTTTGCTGCCTCTTGTATGGGACTAGTCACTCCTCTGCAGTTCTCTGTGACTTTATTCTGCATGAGAGTGAGGACAGAAAAAATCTTCATTGTTCAGGGATGCCAGTGGGGTCTGTCTCTGTTTTCAGCTGGAATCCAGTCCCATAAAGCCACACAGCCGTGCTGTGCTATGGGGCAGGTTGGTTACTCTACAGCACTGTGGCTGCCTTTGTTGGGTGTATGAGGAGGGAGGGGAGAGAAGAGGCAAAGTCCATGGTAACCACTACTGTGTGCCTTTCCTTGACTGGCTTTACCAGTGTAGTGAATTTGCAAAAAATTTCATATCACACAGGTGAGCAGGGACCTATCCCATGCTTTACCAGCCATGATGAAAAACCCAGCTGCCCTTCTGTCTCCAGTCAAGCTCTTACTGCAGCTATCATTGGATCTGGTTTAGATGATAAACTATATTTGCAGTTTGAGTCTTAGGGGCAGCTTCTCATCCTGCTTTATGGTACCAAGAGACAGCCCCCTCCCCCCCCCACCCCCCCAGGAACCTTTGCTCTTACAGGGTGGCTGCTCTGTAGCATGGGAACACTGTGATTTGTAGGCCCTCAGCCATTAACATCACCACACCACCAACTAAAGGTTATTTTCATTTTGGTTTTATTTCTATTTACCTTTTTAAAGTTTTCCTGGAAGCCATGTAAGCATTCACCTTTTATGTGTGGCACAGAAGGAGGCTTCTTCCCTTCTCTTGCACCACCTGTGGCTTCAGCCTTTGTCCTCTGCACTGAGCTGAAGCTTTTTGCATGATGTGCGCACAAAAAATGCTCTTGAAAAGAAATCAGAGTGGCAAATATAGTGTAAATAGATGGAAGAGGGAAGATGTAAGTCCCACCCACCTGATCATGCAAATTGTGCTTTAATGGCAATTCTGTGAGGTGAATGAGTAAGGCCTTTCCCTGTAAAAGCAGAAAGGATGACACACTACATGCTTTAATTTTTACACCAGAGGCTATAAAAATCTCCAGGCTATGAGGACAGTAAAGCTTAAAGAGAATTAGGATCATAGGCTCATAGAATAGTTCAATGTGGAAGGGACCTCAGGGTGTCCAACCTCCTCTTCAAAGCAGGGTCAGCTAGGAGGTCAGAGCAGGTTACTTGGGGCTTCACCTAACCTGATCTTGGAAACCTCCAAGGATGGAAACTGCACAGACTCTTCAAGCAACCTGGTCCACTGCTTGGCTGGTGTCCTGGTGAGAAAGTTTTTCCTTAGGAGTTTGAACTTCTCTTGTTTCAACCTATGCTTGCTGTCTCACCATGGTGAGGAGCTTAGCTCTGCCTTTTTTGGTCTTCTCACAGATACTGGAAGGCTGCCATTAGCCCTCCACCAAAATATACTCTTCTCCAGGTCAAAAAAGCCCTGTAGTCCCAGCATCTTCTCACAGGGCACATGCTCCATCCAGCATGCTGACCATCTTGGTTGTCCACCGACTCACTCCAGTTCATCAATGCCTTTCTGATATTGGAGGGAGACAAAACTGGACACAATGTTTTTGGATGCAGTCTAATGGGTGCTGAGAAGCTGGAAGTAATCGCTTCCCTTGATCCACTGATTATGCTCTTGTTAATGTAGCCTGGGATGCTGTTGGCCTTCACTGCTGGGGTACACTCCCAGCTTGCTGTCTACGCAGCCCCCACCCCAACACCCCCCCCACCAAGGGCCTTTTCAGCAGAGCTGTGCCTCAGCCTGGCAGTCCACAACCTGTACTGTTGCCATGGGGTTATTAAATCTTCCCTGGTGCTGGACTTTGCAATAATCTGTGTTGAATTTCATAAGGTCTCTGTTGGCCTGCTCCCCCAGCCTGTCTGACTCTCTGGACAAGAGCCCTGCTCTCAAGCGTTTGACCAGTTCCCCTGCAAATATAAGGAGAGTGCAGTCCATCATCTCCTTGAGATTATTGATACAGATGTTAAACAGGACAGTTCCCTGCAGATACCTACAGTGCCTCACTTATGACTGGCCTTCTTTGAACTTAATGTCTCTTTTTGCACACCTGGAAACTTGTCCTGCCCAAAGGTCCATTTCTGACAGCAGCAAGTACACCAAGTGTAGGGAAAATACCTCACCACTGTTCTGGGATAATCTTTAAGACTTACCTTCCACGTAGGAGAGTTGCCTGAAAAAAGTCATCACAGCCATGGCTTTTGTTCTGTGGCTTTCTGGGAAGAGTCTGTGCCTTTGGCTCTCTCTTGGGACATGCCGGCCTGTTAGTAGCCAAGGTTAGAAGAATTATACTGATGAAAAACAATAAGCAGTTTCTTTTGTACTTTATGGGTTTCCGAAGGATAGTGCGCACATGCTCAAGGACTTTACTGCAGAAAAAGAAACAAAATTGAAAGTGGAAACTGAGCAACCAGTTAATGTGCCACTGCAAGTCGTTCCCATCAAGGACTGCTACTCCCCCATGCCAAGGTACTCTAGAAAGAGTAAACATCTTCTCTGTGAGGGCCAGCTTGACTTGGCATTGCAATTAGTTAGAGCTAATTTTTGCTGCCATCAATTCTGCTTCCTGAGCCTGTCGGCATATCTCGCAAGCTGCTTCCTCTGCTTTTCCAGCCATGTGGACACAAGTGACCATATCCCTTCCCAGAACAGTGAGCCCCTTGCTTACTGCTGATGGCATCTCATAGCGCCATGAGAGAAGCTCTCCTCCTTCTGGCTTGCTGGCAAAGGTCCCATCTTATTCCCGGGGAAGGTTTCTGTTAAACAGTTTTGTTTTCCCTTCTATAAGTATTTTGGTTTTACAATGCCTGTTACATTTATCTGTAAAATTAGCTGTGCAGCTGGTACTGGCTATTCTTCCATGCTTTTTGTGATTGAACCCTGTTATCAGCACCTTAGTGTTGTCAGAGTTCAAGTGCCTGGACTAAAACTTTCTGTGCCACCTGCCTGAAGTTGAATTGGGTTGTTTGTTTGTTTGTTTGTTTATGTACTGAAGTATCAGCAAACGGAGTTCGGTTATTGCCAACAATGACCTTAGAGGAAAAAAATGTTGTTTTGCTGAAGTTCAGAAAAAAAAAATTAGCAACCATTTAACTGATGTACAGCCTCTGTTTTGGAGGCAGTGCATGAGGATTGTGGATAGGTTCTGCTTTTTGTAAGATATGTGCCTGTGACTTTTTAGAAAGGAAAAGAGCACCAAAGTGTAAGCTTCTGGGAGACACCTTCATTGGTGTAGTCCTGCTAGACCTGGAGGTGAAGCCAACAACATACTTGGGCACCTAAGCGTGTCCCTGGGACTAACCATGCAAAGCTCAAAAGCTTCGCCTATACTTAGCCCCACATGCACCTAAAAATCTGTAGTCATCAGGCTTTTCCGGGGAACAAGAGCTGTGCCATAATGCAAAACAGATTTCCTCAGCCTCATCAGAGCAGAGTTTGGTGGCTCTTGCTTCAGGCTGACTCCAGGAGGAGATGGCCTCACCTGCCTCCCTGGGGAGCTCTAGCCTGTGTGGGAAGGTCTCTCCTAGATGCTTATGGACACCTATGGCATACCTGGAGGATGGGATGTGGTATAAATACTCCAGAGGCAAATTTTCTCAAGGACATGGCAGGAGGAAGGGCCCTTTTATACAGCAGACTCCCCCAGGAGCCCCTTCTCTGCCCAAGGAATGCAACCCACCATCTTCCATGCCCATCTCTCTAGATGAGTGCCCAAATTAATTCTCCATGTGCCATCAGCTGGGTGCTGAGAGCAGGAGACCAGGCTTTCTCAGCCTTCTTGAGGTTCTGGTTCACCCAGGCCCACAGCACACACCTCTGCTATCAGCGTCGTCCAGGAGGACCACATACTTTTCTGGGGGGAAACCATGATGAGCTAAAACTTGAACACATCAGACCTGGCACAGCCAAGCTGTAGGCTGCCACAAAGCACCCAGGCTACTGAGATGCATCCTGAGGTACCAGTCTTTCATCCGCTCTGGTTTGCTGCCTCCTGGCAGGACAACACCCTGTAAATCTGCTGGTTTCATTCCGATTCACTTAGGCTTTTCCCCTGCCACCCCCCAGGCTTTGCAATGAAACACAAAACAATGTGTCAAGCAAGGCTTGTCCTCAGGAGGAGTGTGGGAACACAAGGTTGCAAGTGAAGAAAACATAAAAGGTGGTTAACCTGCCTTAACCTCCCCTGGCTGGGAGTCACCCAGTGCCCAGGCATTGCCCTAACCTAGGCTGCCTCGCTCCAGGGTCTTTCGGAGCCAGGGCCATCAAGGGAGACAGGCTTTTTGGATCCTTACCGGCATCCCAAGTGCCCACCTGGTCATCTCAGGAGATGTAGCTGCTGTGTGAAAAACCTATTGAGCTCGTTTCGGGTGCCCTGGTAGACAGCCTTGAAGTTTTATCTCTAGTCAGCCCTCCTGGTTAACTGGTTCATGTTAATTCTCTCAGCTTGATACTAAATACTGCATGGCAGACTTCACAGGACCGCGTCATAAAACTCGCTGTCCTCTTGGGTGTGTTGCCAAGTTCCTGTAGAAACTGCACATGACACAACAGTGAAATGTGCCAGATGATGCAGAAATATCTTGCTGTGCTGCAGCTATGAGAGCAGGTTTTCTCATGCCCACACCTTCATTGCTGTCCTGGTGTTGCAATATGCAGGACAGCTCGATGCTCAGCAAGACGTATGACTTTGAAGGTCAGTGGCTGTGGCACTTCTTGGAGCTGGGAGAAGAGAGCTAGCAGTTCCAAGAGCATTCGTGCATTTTACACAATGAACTCTTGTCTAAGGAAATACTTAGCACAGCCATGCCTCTGCATCCCCAGGATGGTACAGGGAGGGTCTTGCTCCTCCCTTTGGGACCTTTTTGATTGTCCTTGTTTTGTTTCAACAGAAAAATAGCCAGAGTAGCCAGTAACCTCTTTCTTTGTGCCAGTGCTCAAAGCCACCAGGCAGCAACGGAGCTGGAGGCACTTCTCCAAAATCCAGGGGGAGGGCCCTAGCCTCTGTAATCCAAAGTGGATGAGTAAGGGCCGAGGGCACCACATTCTTCTTCCCCACCCCACCCCCACCCTTTCTGGCATCATTTTGAAATAAAGCAATAAGCCATACCTTGTGTTGGCTAGAAGCAACGTGGAAAGCTTCCCCCAGGTGTCCTGTGCTGTGACCTGGAGCAGGATGACGGCAGCGGGGAGAACAAGGTGAGACTTGCATCAGGGGAAATGAAAGCTGAGGAGAGGGGCTGGGAAAGTAGGGGAAGGGAGAAAAACCGGGAATGGAGGAAAGGGTCAGTGCTAGAAACAGAGTGGGGAAGGCAAATGCAGAGCATAGGTATAAGGATAAAGAAGAGCAAGAATGCCAAGTTGTGGGGAATGACAGGAACACATAATATCTGGGAGAAAATATAACAGTCTGGGTATACAGGAGATCAGACTAAAAGATATAAAAGGCTATTCTAGCTTGAAATGCTGGCACTACAAAAGGGCTCTTTAGCCCAAATGATGAAGTCAAAGACTCCAACCTTCTAATCATCATTTCGTGGCAGTATGACCTCTGTGCAGGTTTTGGCTGGGAGAGAGTTAGTTTTCTTCATAGTAGCTGGTATGGGGCTTTGTTTTGGATTTGTGCTGAAAACAGTATTGATAACGCCAAGATGTTTTTGTTACTGCTGAGCAGTGCTTACACAGAGTCAAGGGCTTTTCTGCTTCTC
>VYZV01030284.1:129074-141415 GCA_013401275.1 Pandion haliaetus
CACTATCCCTGGAGGTATTCAAAAAGCATGTAGACCAGGCACTTCAGGACATGGTTTAGTGGGCATGGTTGATGGTTGAACTTGATGATCTTAAAGGTCTTTTCCAACCTAAATGATTCTATGATTCTACTTGTTTTGGTACTTCCAGTTAAAAATCACGATACAGAGGCAAAACAATTCTTCACTTCGAAAGAGGAGATGCCACAGTCAGGAAGCCATGGCATTTTGAATTTTGATCCTGCCACCCTAGCAAAGCGAGCCTTCTTGAGACCTAACATGCAAAGGAAATACC
Organism: Pandion haliaetus; assembly: GCA_013401275.1. Classification (NCBI taxonomy): domain Eukaryota; kingdom Metazoa; phylum Chordata; class Aves; order Accipitriformes; family Pandionidae; genus Pandion; species Pandion haliaetus. Next base: position 129,367 of record VYZV01030284.1, read on the forward strand.
TAGTAAAAGCACACAGGGGCCTAAACACAAGGTGTCTGTGCAACATGTACCTAATTCCATGAAAAGTAAGTTGCAGCAGGGAGTATGGCACAAGCAGACTAAGAAGGGATGCGATTCCAAGATATTCGTGCAGTGTGTGTTGCAGGTGTAATAGAGAGGCTCACACAACTATGCACGCCTCTTCACCTTGGTGGGCAACCTGGCACGTGGTCGAGGGCTGTCACTGCTTCTGCCAGTGGCAGCACTGGGCAAAAACCCATCTGCATACCTGTGGAGTAGATTCACCTGGGGTCAGCTCCAGCGAAGTCAGCGGCAGCACAGAAGGGATGAATCTGGCCATCTGTGTACTCTCAGGTACGCACCATTTCCTCCAGCTGGTAACAGTGATATGAAAGAAATCTTAATTCAAACCTTCAAGCTCAACTGAACCTGGCAACTTTAAGGTACAAGCATGGAAACGAATCAAACCCTTCCACTCAAACCATTCACAGAGAAGCCTACATTTTATCTAAAAGCTTGAAAACAAAAGATTTTCCATTTCAAAAATTTGGCTGTGCTTATTCAATCCCCCAACTTTTTGAGATTGCATCGCATAGCACTTAGTGATCCTGAATGTCCAAATGACATTTTTATGGGAAATGTCATAGGCAGAACATGCAAATTGGCTGCACGACTCTGCCACCAGACAACATCCAAAAGGCACATTTCTGAAAATAAAAGTTTCCCAGAAAACACCCAAAATTATTTTTTTCTTTACTGTAAGAGAAGGAGCAGGTAGGAGCAGACAAGCTGGCATTCTGTTGTTGGTTTTGTCCTCTTCATCTCCTGGAAGGGTTGGTTTTGGATCCAGGCAAGATTCATAGCCAGCCCTAGTTATGAAGAATTCTGCTGTCGTCACCACTAACAGTTTTCAGAGCACACTTGTAATTGCAATGAAAACTCCTATTCACACCTCTTGGAAATATTGGTTTAGGCTGTTCAGCTGTGGATGAGTGAACCAAGTGTGAACTAATGCACATTCCCCACCAATTCTCAGTTTGTTACAGACAAGAATAAACTTTTGCTCTAAGAAATGGGAATTCCAGAATCTCTACACAAATCTGTAGATCCACGATACAAATCTGTCCCTGACTATACTGCTTAGTCTTCAGCAGTCTTCAGCCACTGCCAGACATAAAACAGTGTTTTACAAGACAGAGGAGAAAGAAAAAGGAGAGGAGCAGCAGCACTCAACTTCTGCCAGACACTCTTTATGAACAGACTATGGAGAAATTCAAACCAAAGACCTGGCAACACTTAATTTCACAAGGTACAAGAGGGCCACCCAGATCACTGTAAATACAAAATTTATTCAGGCCTTGCCTATGTCCAAAAGACTCGTGGGTAAACACAGAAAATATCAAAGGAAATACACCTCCAGCTTTCTACAACGCAGTGGTCTTTCCTCACAAGGACACGGCGAGAGCGTGACATCCATTTTAGCCAATCATATTCTATATCCCACACGTTCAGGTGGCTAAAGCTCATTTGGGAACCACAGTTCCTTGGGAGAGCAGCCATTTGTTTACATACCAGAGTAAACAATCTCTTCACTTGAGTCCTGCTACTGCCGCAGACAACTGATTTCAGAGACATATTTTATCTGTTTCCCAGGCTGACAGTCCCAGGTAAAGCAGAAGCTGAGACTATCAAACCAAGATCGCTTGCTCTACTGAACTACTCCTGCTAACATTGCAGCATGATATTCCCACAATAAGATTTGAAGAATGCAAGAGAAAAGCCACAGTTATGAAACATCCTATCAGATTAAACTGCAACATATCTTAACAAGATGCAGATGTAAATGCAAGGCATACCCACGTAAACCATTTACAGTTCCTGTTAACCGAAAAAGACAGCAGAGACCTTAATCCCTTTTGAAATAACTGAGCCACCTCAGGAATAAACTGTTGGGTCAGTCCCAGAGATGACGACCAAATAACTCAAGAAAGTGGTACCCACCAAATACTCAAGCCATCAAGTAATTCGTAAAAAAATTTTAACACGATCCTCAGACATTCAAACCTATCTACAATTCAAATGGGATGCTAAACCAATTAATAACTGAGGGATCTGTTTACACTGCCAGCATTTATAGCTCAGTTTTGCTGCCATTTATTGTTACAGTTTTATACTGAAAATAATTTTTTAAGTAATTCAAGGCTAGAAAACAGCAAGCCAATGGTGGACTTGCAACGATGCTTCTTTCACTGTCTGGAGTCCCTAAAATTAGGTGTAGTTGCTGAGTTCCTCCCCCTGTTTTGCATACATCTTACTCTTCTGGGCTCTCTTCCCACATATTCCAGAATACCAGCCATACCTTCTGACTCTTGCATGATCTGGAATTTCCACCTACCCATGGGACTCTGGTGCCTGTATCAGCTCTTTCCTGTCTGTGTGCTCCTCAAGATTAGAATTCATTAAGAATAATAAAGCCAGAAGATTTGCAAAAAACACAGACCAGAAACTTTTATTGATTGAAATTTCCCTGCTTCTTTCCTCAGCGGGAAAATAATCATGGCAACAAGAAAAAAAAGAAACAAAAGTGCTTCTGTTGCAAATATTATTATTCTAATCTCTCTTTTTGTCTCTTCTTATTTTGCAGAGTTTAAAATGACAATGTTTCCTCTTCCTTTGTTTTTTTCCTCAGAGTGCAGCATCAGTCATTAGTAGTTTCTTTAATATCTGAAGAAAAAGCAGATTCATAAGAAAATGTGATCTCAAATGACACAGAATACCTTGATTTTTTTTTCAAATGTTTTATATTTCAAAATTAGACACCCCCCAACCCCCCCAATATTTAAGGCATATGACACCTTTCAACAAATCTAAAGTAAGGTACTTTTGTCTCCAAAATAAAAGTCTGAAAATGGAAATCCAAACAGAAAGCTCTCCCTTCCCTTTCCCCTCTTCTTGCTCAGGAAGTTCTGCCTTGAAGGCAGGCAGATGACTCTGGAAATCTTAGAAGTAATCAGTCCTGTGTAGCCATTCAGCTTGCAACAGATAATGTCTGACAGAGGACAGAACTTTGCCATCTATTTTGCTGACCCGTAAGTCCCCATTTCTAAACATAGATGAATCTAAGAACTATATATAGGATAACTGGACCTGCCTTGGACAGTTCCATTCCCATTCATGCCACAGTTTTGATCCTGCATTCAGAGGAGCTACTGCTGTCTTGGAACTCCTTCCTTATCCCCCCATTCTCCAAAAAAAATCAGCTGGCTGTTCAGTTACCAACAATAGCCTCTCCTCCCTTGCTGCTACTCTCTACTTCCTCTCTTTCAGCAAGCGATGTCAACTCTGGCTCTGTTTGGTGGTTCTGGTATGAACTCTGGTCTGGTGGTGTCACTTCCTTTTGTTTTGCAGTATGTGGCATGGATCCCAATGTTGTTCCATTGGGCCCTTGAAGAAAACATGGAGAGGAGGGCAGGCAAGGCGGCTGAGTGTAGGAAACCTGCTCTGTGAAGTACTGTCCTCCTGCTGTGCTAGAAAATGGCATTCGTGAGCACAACTGATTCAAGAATGGAGCTCCCTCCACGTAGAACTCATTCCAGGGGACAGACTGATAGGCAGTGATGCCTGCTGAGGAAAAAGCAACAAAGAAAGGACAGAGTAATGAAAGTAAGGAAAGGACGATTAAAACCATGTATATGTAAAAATGTGTTTGTTGTGCTTAAGAGAGCACACTCAGTGCAAATACACTATTACAGTTATGCCTTAATGGTTACTGCAATAGAGCAGACATCACGCACGTATGGTTAACTTTGGCGTTTACTATTAGGAGGAAAAACTTAGGAAGTTCACAGCATTGTTATAATCTAAAAAACATGACGTCACTTCAGCACAGATCCTGAGTATATGTAATGATATTAGAGACACACAGCCCCAATTTTTTCCCCCCCCGCTCCTATTTTTCAAGTTAGCTCTGCATAGCATAAGCTGGATGCTTAATTTTCACTTTCATTTATAAAAGTGGCAATCCAGGAAGCAGGAATGGTTTTTAATTAGTATCTATAATTCAACTAAACTGCTCACTTGCTTACATGCTGAAGTAAGAACTACAGGTGTGTCTACACTGACAGATCGGTTCCCTCCCCATTGCACTTCTGGAACCCCAGGCCCTGGTCATTCACACTGCGTAACAGTCATAGGATCCCTTCCTTGAACAGAAGAGACACACACTGCTGATTTATTCCATGCTTCTGTCTGGAGCACAGAGAACATCAACTCTGCCTCTGTTCCTTCAAAAACCCTCCAACTTTATCAGTCCTAAGAAGGCTTGCACCTTTACATGTCCCTTTATGCTTGCACAAGCCCCAAGGCATGCAACACACACTTCCAGCATCAGGGTATAAAAACATTAATTTGGTGCTCTGGGACACAGCCCTCTCGTTACTTCTGGCACTTCAAACGGAAAAACCACAGAAAATAATAATTACGCCTTGCAACCAGAAAGGAGAACCAGGCCAAGTGTGCTAGATAGCACAGGTGCTGCCAACCTGTTCTGGAGAACGTTAGCCATGAACAGTGTGAACATGAGCCAGCTTGCACCCGTCAGCCTGTGAGTCAGACTTCTCTCCCTGACAAGGTCCACAAAAACAGTACTAAAACAGGAACAGTATCTGTGGTCTGAAAACTTTTTATTCTCTTACGTGAGAAGATGACAGATGTATTTTTTGGACCATGAACTTAATTTAACAGACCTGATGGTCCAAACAAACTGCAATAGTTTTGTCTTTTGGTTCTACTTGGGCTTAAACAACTTCAAAATACAAACCTCTGTCACAAAACAAGGAGACTGACAATCCCATTTTTACCTAGTTACTTTTTAGAAAATTATGCTGAAGTGCTTTAATCTAAGTGGTGTTGCAAATTCATGTCAAAGAAAGAAAAAGAAAGAAGCTATATCCATACTCTGCTGGCCCCTGTCTCTGACTCTCTTCTCTTGCACTACCCTAAGATACATAACATTTTTTCAAAATGGTTTCTCCAGAAGCCCAGCAGAGTTAGAAGCCTGTTTTTCTTGCTGCTTCCAACTATTCCATTTGCTGTGGCACCTTTTTCACTTTGCACCCTTGACCCCACCCACATACACTGAAGGCATGTTAGTTTGTACAACAGTACACTCCTGAAAAAGAAAAGTTAGCTCTCCATTCCAGACAAAACCATTGCACCACCTGACATATTCTCATGGTAACACTCTCTCTGACATGCAGCCTACATAGTAACTTTTGATTCAAATTAATGGGTCACTCAGCACTTAAAGCATACAAGGAGATTAAAAAAAGAAATGGGCAGCATATATATATTTATGCATGTATATGCACATTCTTTCTTTCTGTCACAGTCATCAGTAAAACCACTGATCATCCTGAATGTTTCAGGGTATTGCTTAGCTGCTGCAGAGGAGTGGGATGCCAGAAGACTTCAGAAATCTACCTGAGTTTCCACTTGGCTGCTGTAACAAGAGCTGTCCCCCCATGTGGTTTTGTACGTAGCCTTGTGTGGCTCCTGCTGCCCCATAGGTTATGGCTCCACTATTACCAGGTAAGGCAAGGAAAGCTGTATGGGACTCAGTGGCTGTTGTAGGAGTGAGGTGGACACTGGAGAGCACATTGCTGGCCAGGTGACCTTGCAGCTGGTGGAACTGGGAGAGCTGGTGCTGCTGGGGATATTGAGGCAACTGGTAAATTCCACCCTGGCTGCTGTACTGACAGTATGTGGTCTCTAGGTTGCCTGCTGACTCAAGCTGCTCCGCGTAATTGCAGGAAACTGGTGAACTCAAGCTGCAGAGAGCAAGGAGAGAGGCAAAGGAGAGACTGAAGTAGGGTCAACAGCTACAACAACCTGTAGAATAAACAATTGTTGTATCCTCCCCTTGACAGCCGCTCCAACCCTGATCTGACCCCAACCCTTCCTCCCAAATGCCAGGCACAGGACAAGGGCAACAGAAACCACTTGAGCCAAGTGCTTTCACTGCAGGACTCTTTAACAACGCGCATGACTGGGGATTACCCTTCCTTCAGTTCTTCCCACTCTCCAAAGCACACCCCAACGCTTAAAACATCCTCTCTCAAGGATTGCTTTTCACTGTGCTTCTGAACCCCACTTTCACTTGACAGGCATGCAATTCTGAGAGCACTCTGATTAAAGGTATCGCTTTTCCGATAGCAGGTGCCCTGTCCTACTACACACATTGTATTTTTTCATACTCCATTTAAAGGACATTCTTACTCCCATGTCTAACTTTTCACCTATGCTCCCACCTATTTCCTTGTCCCATGTCCCACCTTCACCCTCCCAAGGCTTCTCCCAGGGTTCACTTTTTTCATCTCCCTCAATCTCAACTGTTCCTACCCTTGATTCTGGATGCTATAAGTGAAGGCCTCTCTGGAGCCATTTTCCTGACTGGACGAGCTGCATTCACTGCTGGGAGTGTCCACCATCAGGGGAGCAATATGACTGTGGGGGTTGATAGACAGACTGAGAGGTAGGCTGGCCCTGCGGATGGGTGGAGGGCTGGGAAGACTAGGGAAGCACTCCATTCTGCTGGAACTGAAGTTGAGCTGTGGTAACGCCTTTGGCTGAACTACTTCACAAGATGCCACCATTTCTGCCACTGCAGAGACTGTAAATAAAAAGAGAGACTGTCATACTATGCTGTCATACTGAAAATTAAAAGGAGCAAGCAGAGGGAATGACAAGAGTGGCAGAACAGAAAAGCAAGATGCCAGTGAAAGAGTGGTGGTTAACTGATGGGAATAAAAGTAAACAAATACCAGCATTGCTGCTGGGAAGCAAAAGCGAGTAGTAGCAAGCTCTCTGGAACAGAGGATGATGTTTATTGGTTAAATAAAATTACCTTCACGATTTCAGTCTCTGCATACTGGATTTATTCAGCTCTCAAGAAGGCAGCCAAATGAAGCAAAGTACTTCCTGGAAAAAAGCCAGGAACAATCCCCAGCCATCTTCCATCTCTACTGTCCTTCGGGAAGAGTGTACTGCACAGATTAACCTTCTGAAAAATTTAACTGTGCTTTGAAAGAAACAAAAGCGTGCCTTTAGAGATCCGCTGTCTAGGCCATTTTTTAACCAAATTTTCACTCCTGGTTTGGCCTCTGATGAGTCATGCCAAAAAAAAAAACCCCAAAAAAAACAATTTAAAAGCAGAGGTGTCAGCTGAAGGGCCTTGGGAAAAAGAAGCCGGGAGATGGAAAAGGAAACCAACACCATTTGGTTGCTAGAATCTTGTTTGGTGACCTGTCTCCTCAGTCATTGCTGGAAAAGGAGAGAGGAAGAGTTTCCTACAGAACAGCCTCTGTGGAAAGAGGACAATATAGGAAATGAAAAGATCAGAATCACGTATGCTGGTGATCCAGCGTAACAAGTATACACAGAAGTTCAAGAAGCTTGCACATGGTGCAAGAGAACAAGATTCTCTTTCATTATGCCAAATAGCAAATTATTTCTTTCTTGAGAAGTGTAACCATCAGGTGTGCATGACACAATTTGAAACAATTTTTCAAGTCTAGCTAGCCTTGAACCAGCACAAGGATGAGGCAGATATGAGAAAATAACACTGACTCTTCAGGTTACGTTGGTCTACTCCCACACATTGTAAAGCATTCATGGAAAGCTAGCAGCATGGACAGTTTACAGCTGTACTTCACCCTTGCAGGCTTACAGAGTAACGTTAAATGCACTCCACCTGCGTGTGAATCAAAGGCTTTAAACAGAAAACCGAAACATAAAGCTGCCACAGCAAGCATGAGCAACCTTTAGATTATTCTGGAATGCATGCCCAGAGAACTGATAAGGAGATGCCACTTCAACACCTTGCAGCACCATTTCTCAGATTCCCCAGTGTACTGTGCAATTGTGTCTATCCTGTTACATCTTCCTACATCAAATTTTTTTCAACTCTCTTCAACTATGGAGAGAGGAAGTCATGACATTTCAATGAAAACTTGAATAGCCCTGATTTTTGGCTCATTTAGAAAACTAGAGCAAGATCTAGGACAGTATCTCTAAAGTATTCACATAACCAGGCAATTCTCAGTGGTTTATTTTTTCTATTGAACATACTATTTCTCTATGTCAGGCAACATCTATGATGCTACATCGATGTCACATTCCCGTTTTCTGACACAGCACAGACCCAGTCCCACACAACAAAGCACTAGTCAAGACATTTAGTTTTCTTGCAAGTCAAAATGGCTTAGCCAGAAATGAAGCTGAAGATATCTTCTGACTTTTTTAAAAATTTGCACTGGTTCTCCCAACCATTCTGTCCCAGAATGTAGCACTTCACACAAACATTATGAAACAGCCATGCGGGGCACAACTTACCTGGAAAACAGTCTATATCCAGATAAAGCTTCAGTTCAATAATGACAGTAGGTTTAGCTATTCTGCAGATGGCCTCAGTCTTGCTCAGGATGAATACAAGCACTGTTAACAACATAGCCCAGGAAATCACTTCTAAACCCACCTTCATACCTACTAAGAAGTAAGTTCTGTTTTTTGAAATATTTGCAACACTTAGTGCAAATAACCTTTGTGGATCATGGCAACACAACCCACAGGCAATGAGATCTTGAAGACAGCACACTCGGCCTCCAAGGAGCTGGTTCAGCCTTTTCTAAAGTTTCCTCTACATCTCTGTCCTTTCAAAGAAAGACACTGAATTTCTATCTTCTGATTAAAGTCACAAATGCAGTAAGAATAAACAATTCCCAGACAAGTAGTATCTGCTAAATCTGATGCTATATTTACAGAAGATTCCAGCATCTAATCACTGGCTTGAGATAATACTTACATTCTACAATTCTGTTGCTCTTCCTAACATTGATGTAGAGAGAGAGAACCTCAGAAGGCTTTCCAGTGAACATGGGAATGTAACAGTAGGATTTTTGTTTATCACTTCCATTATTTCTGGGTTTTCAGTCCATGAGACAACCTCAGGAATTTTTGGAGAGCAATTTAATAATTTGCAGCTTCAGATCCCTGAACCAGTCCTGGTGCTACACTTGTCTTAACTCAAGAATGGCTATTCCAAGTCTTCAGCTGCACATCTGTCTTCCCCCTACTATGGCTGCTTAATGCAAATAGCTTCCAATGAATGGGACAGAGTCTTAAATTAACAAAAATGGATGTGTGTATTTCTGTCGGGATGACTGTGATTTCAGTCTTTCACCAGTCTTGAAGGAGACTGAGGCCTATTCTAGGGAGGTGTCCACGAACTTACAACAGGGCATGGTTTCAACTGTGAGACTGTGTTGTAGGAAGCTCCTTTCACTGTTGGTAACAGACTAAATTACGTGCACAGGATTTGTTACCTGAAGGACACCTTTCTGCACTGGAGCCCTTCCTCTTGACATCAGCCATACATTACTTTCTTAGTCAAGCACTTACTATGTTGACTCCAAAAGGCCTTGGCACAAGACATGTGCAATGATTCTGGCAGTTAATTATGCAGTTGCCTGCAGACTGTTTGGAAGGCAGGAGACTATGATTTTAACTGTTAAACAAGCCCAGTGTTGGGCGCAGTGCAGCTGATGTTGTTTACAGTCTAACCTCAGATGGTCTACTTGCTTCAGCTGCTTTCTCAAGCATCAAATCAAGAGTTCAGCAAAAGGCTGTATTACTATGAGTCTCTACGTCATACACTATCCAATCCAGTTTCTTTTAATGAAACATGCCTGTGTCATCGCAGTATTTACTAGAACATTAAGGGCCATCACAAAGCTTTCTGTAAGATACAACCTCTTCTTGAAATTACGAGAAAATACATTTCTCTTGTAAATGACATCTTGAAAGTAGACAAAATCAAACTTAGGAGCAATGGCATTTTTCATTTAATGGACTGAAGATCAGTAAAACAACTTCAGTCTCTAACTGCATTGCTTTGAGAATTGTGTCAGTCTGACCCTCTTATGGATTTTCAGTAGGCCAGAAGCTACCACTTCTTTAAAAGGTATGACTTTTGCTTGCCATGTCAGCTACACATCATCAGCTTTTAAGTAATTTGTTCAACAGCCAGAATCCTCTAAGTGAAAATATTAGAGCTTGTCATTTATTTACTGTTCTTTGATAGATGATATCCAACTTCATCCAATTACTCCCAAGACTGCCATTACAATCCCACCTCTGCCACTGAATAATCATCTTTCCATTTGCATAAGAGATACCAGCATAGGCTGGGCTCCTGGCGTGGGTCCTCAGCAAGACAGCCAAATGAAACAAAGTATTTCCTACAAAAGCACCAGTGGGGCAGAAAAATCTCCTCCCACAAACCAAGGGCATAGAAAGTAGCTTTTCTTTCTGGATGGTCAACTCTAAAGAAAACATAAGTCAGTGTTTTAACTCAATGAATCACAGGTATGTATCTCAAGAAATTTCAGACAAACAGGAAAAACTTCCAAAAACTGCAAATGTCAAAAAACCTCCATTAATTTAAAGCAAGCTATCTGTCTAGCAAAAGTAGTAAAAAAATAATTCTAAGATCAAAACAAGCTCAAGATTGAATTTTTGAAGCACAAAAGGCTCTATGGCAAGTAGTGTAGCTAAGATAAAAATCAGAAGGCATAACTGCCAGCAAGGTAGAGCACATCTCAAATACAAGTTGCAGGCATTTTTAATCAGTTTGTTTGGAGAACTGTACAAAACAGTGGGACACAAAAAAAAAAAAACCAAACCCAACAGTCAGAACTGCTGGCTAGAGCAAGAAAAAACAACAGAAAAGGCAGCACTGAACACTCTCCAAAGGTGTCAGATAACAGATCGTACTGTTCTCATGCAGTTAGAGTCATTTGCTTGTCCTGCTGTAAGTGGTTAAGCACACTGCTACCAAGGAAAGCACCTGAATAGCCACTCCTTTAGGCCACAGGTCTCTGGGTACAACTGCACCATTGTGCACAGGTCACATTATTTTGCTGAAACCTGCCATGAGCTGCTTCCACAAGGGCCACTTTTACTAAGCAATTGGTTTTGCCTTGTAAATTGATGACCTTTTTATTCATTTGTTCCCTCTTTTATTTTGCTTCTGCTACTTTGGATTTTATCCTATCCAAGTTTTATCTCCTTCATTTTCTGAGATATTCGAATAAAGAAAATAGATGGACCCTGGATGGCCCTGTTTATTGACAAGCTTTTTTTCTAAGCAAGGAGACTGAACAAATTCAAAAGTCACACTGTCTTTTTTTTTTTTTTTCCCTTTCATTTTCTGCTTTCATTCTTACAGAGAAAAGTCTGCCTAAGTAATGCTAGGTAACAAAAAAAGCAAGCTTCATTCCCCATCGCCGTGTTATCCTGCATCTAGTAAGGCAAAACTGCAACTGAAGCTTTTTTCATGCGATTGTGCCATGCACATCTCTCTCCTATGAGGACTCTCTACACCTAGTAAGTCTTTTCTCTCAGAGGGAACACTAACTTAGGTCTCTAGTCTGCCCAGGCACCAATTCTCCCATGACTTGTGGGAAAGTTAATTTTTAAGAATTCCAACTTCTATCAAATTTGATTAGTTAAACAAATTTGGGGGGCAGGGTGGGTTTCATAAACAAAGAGAGCGTGTGGCTCATTACACACACCATATTCCTCCATTCCCTCAGGAAACCAGGTTAAAAACCAATCACCAAACTTCACAGTTTGTGTGCACTAGCAAAGCATGCCACTTTTCTGAAAGGTGATTTAGAAAAGGTACTTTTTTTTTTCCAATCAGATCTGTATCTCGAAAGTGTTTACCAGCCTTAGATGACACAAATAGATTTCATTATTTCTTGCCCAGAATGATTTAGAGAACAAGGGGAAGCTTGTTCCCTCACACAGATCTAGCAGAATGAAGGACATTCTCGTCTTCACATGTCCTTAACACTGAAGATACAGGGGTTTCAGACAAGCAAAGGAAGCATGTGTTTCATAAAAGCTAGATGCATACACAGTAAGTGCAATAGGTGGCAGTCAGCAGCAAGTTCAAAGGATTCAAGGAGTAAAAACACAGCTATCTTTA
>VYZV01030284.1:148700-188487 GCA_013401275.1 Pandion haliaetus
CCCGGCCCGGCCCGGCCCTTACCCAGCCCTTCGGGCCCCCGCTCCTCCTTCGCGCCCACCCCGTCCATGCCGTCTCGGCGGCGGAGCGTCCGGCCCGGCCCGGTTAATGCCCCGCCCGGCGGCGAGCCCCGCGCCAAGTGCGGTCCGCCGGCCCCGGCCGGCTCATCAAGGCCACCTGGGCCGCCAGCGTCCCTCGCAGGGAAAGCGGGGCCGAGGCTACTTGACCAACCTACCTCAGCCGCCCGGGCAGGCGGTGAACGGCAGAGGCCCGCTTCCCCAGCCGCAGGTAACGGGGCCGCAGTCCGCCCGCCGTCCTTCTGTCCCTTCAGGCGTCCCGGCCGGGGGGAGCCATCTTCCGCGGGCCGCCCGGCGGGGAAGCACCTGCCCTCCCCCGCAGCGTGGGTGTGGGGGGCCAGAGGGGGGACCAAGCTGGTCCCTGCGCGTAGGGTACAGAAATGTTTTCTGGCACATCTGAGGACACCTGAAAGACCGTGCTTCGTGAGCTCCCGTGAGGAGCGGGCTAAACTATCGCTAATAGCACACCTTGGAAACCCAGATGTTGCGAGATTAGATCAGGTAATATGAATGAGATGAAGCTCATTATCTTTCCTTGTGGGCTGGCAGGAAGACAGATTCGGTTTAGGTGCTGTGGATGCAGTTGTTCAGCAGTGCTTCCGATTCTCCATAAACTAGTGGTTGCAAGAAATAAATGGCACTTACTGACTTTTAGGTGCTGTAATGTCGCATCCTTTCAATACTTAACAATTCTTAGAAAAAAGAAGGCTCCTAATAGGGTGGTACCAGGCAGTTAGTGGTCTCGCACTACTACAAGTGGTGTCACCTGCCCAGGTAACATGTAAACCAGCTTTGTACGCTTGCAGATGTTTACATGAGATGAAGGGCAAGAGTGTACTAAGCCTGGCTCTTCTGACTTCTTTCTTCTCACATGCAGTTCATGGAGAGACCTGTGCTGCAACTTGGGTCACAATGGTTCCAGAAATCAAGCCCTCTGCTCTTGCATCCTCTGTGTTCAGCTTTCCTAACCACCAAGCGAAGTGCAGCTGGCTGTAAACACAACTTGTGCATCTGCAAGCAGCAAAGACAGCGCTTGCTGGAAGAATGTCATTTGCTTAATTGTGTTCTGCTGCACCAAGGCAGAACATCCTTCATCCTCGTCTTGGTCATTCGCTCAGTATCTCATTGCTGGCATGGCACCATTCTCCTACTGTGTATTTCCCCATGTGCCCTGACTTTGTTTCAAGGTTTGCTCTAGCATCAGAGATCCTGCTTCTGCAGATGCTTTCACCTGAGAGTAGTTTCATTATGTTAAATGAGTGTAAACTGAAACGTGTGCCAGCATTTTGGCAACAGTATAATTAGTCTAACAGTGCACCTGGTTCAGCCAACTGCAAGACATGCTGGCTGGAATGTTATTGCAGCTAAAATGGCATTTAATTTGTTAGCAGCATTCAGCTGACAACACACAACTCTGATCTTAGAGGGGATGGGATCTCCTCAATATTAGATAAAAGCTCAAAGATAAAAGTCACTTAACTGGTTTAGAAGTTCCTGTTTCTGAGCAAGGTTGCGTTTACTGAACTCTGGTCCTAACATCAGCTTTTTCTAGTGTTGTGAAAGGGAATAAAAACTGTGGAGAATGCTTTCATTTATTTTCCTTTAGGAGGGACCAACACAGGTCTCCAAGGCCATGAGCTTTTTTCTTTTAGTCACATATATATGTATTTTTTATATGAAAATATGACAGCAGTCATAATACTTTATTTTCAGACATAACCAGAATGTCTCAGATTCTCAACAAAACTTTAAAAATGTAGTTCATGCTTGCATTTCATTGCTGTTCCTACCACAAAAAGAAATGAGTGTAACTGCCCTCTAAAGGTTGTCTTTATACTGAAAATAAATTAGAAATACTAAATTTCTTTTGTCCAGATAAGATATGTATCAATCTCCACAGGTTCCTGTGGAAGATGATGGTTTCTTCTAATTCAATTTACAGCCAGCTGTTTAAGGTAACACTGTATGTGAGATGCCAGTGTCCTATTCTGTGGACCTTCTCTAGGGATTTGACTAGAAAAGTATAGGGATGTGGCTGGCAAACTCTATGCTTCTATTTCTGTTTAATACTGATTTTCTGGGAAATCAGATTATTCACATTAATAATGTAGGGAGAGATCCTGACTCATAATTAAGACTGTAATAGGACATAGCAGATACTCTCAACTTGACTCCTGCCTCGTGAATGTGCAGTTGTAAGTGATATTGTACCACTTTAATTTTGTACAAACCAAGGAGATGTTAATCAGTTTCAAAAGCATGAAGCAATTCAGTGCAGATTTGGTTATGGATTTTGGTGGCAGGATGGTGCTGGGGCTAAAAATTTAACTAAATAGTGAGAAGTTGAGGCCTATCTGAAATGTAAGAAATCAAAGTAAACCAGGGTATAAGCACTTATTCTTAGAAGCGTAAGCTGACCTCTAAATGTTCCTAAACATACAAAAACCTGACAACAGGAAATAAAGGCTGTACCTGTGACAGGGAGAAGTTAACCTTTGATACAACTAGTTAAACAGTATAGAAGTCCTGTCAGTCACAACAGTGGCCTTGAAGTTTCCTATCTCAACAAGAACATACAGAATTTAACACAGAAACTACATTGGAAGACCTTAATGTGTTCATTAATATGCCTGCTTGGTTTTGAGGGTAGAAGTTGAAGAGTAAAAAATTCTTGACTCTTAAAATGTTTAACAAGATGACCTCTGATTTAGAACGGCACTATCTATGACCTGCCTCCTCATGATAGAAGTAGCAAAGATGAAGCTGATACGGATGTGGGTGCCCTCAGACTGCCTACGTAAGACCACCTTACATGGGCACATACTGAATTGATTCCATGGCAGTGTTCTGTATCCCAGCTGAGAGACTGGTGACCCTGATGACTTATGTATTGCACAAATTCATGACAGCCTGGGACAAGCAGGTACTTTGGATATCTGAACATTCATGGGTCTTGTTGAGGATTGTTAAGTCTTATGTCACTTATTTTAGTTTGAGGTAGGGCTTTGGCTTTCTTTCTTAGCTAGGGACCAGCTTCAGTTCTAGGGAAAAAACGTGTAGACAGATTGTAGTCTGGACCAGAGATTAAAAGACAATTGAATAACTGCATCCTGTCTTAATGGTATAGTGGACTGGACTTCCACCTTCTGTAGGTCATCCCTTTAGCTTACCTTGATATACTGATGACTAGCACCACTATGGAACCTGCAGCAGCAGTCACTTCAGGGCTGGTGATAACGCTGTGAAGAATCTTAGGGCATGGCTGGTAGAGCAAGCTTTCTTCACTGCCTCTACTAAGTATAGCTATTTGCAATTAATATTCACTTAGAAAGGAGAGTTATATGGAAAAAATAATGAAAATACTGAATATATATTCAGTAAATATTGAATTCCTTATATTTGAGATGCAAACCTAAGTAACAGGAAAGCAGAAAGTTGTTTATTTTAACTGGAGAAGTGCATGAGTTTATTAGGACTAAAAGCAACTTTTTTTTTAATCCAGCTAAAATTATTGATATAAATAGGCTGTAATAAGCTATACTAGATACAAGGTAAATGGGAATTAAAGGCAGAATGTTACAGAGACAGAAAGCTGGAGAAATGAAGATAACTAATTCTTCAAATATATTAAATGCAAAAAGGCTACACATTGCTTTCTTTGGTGTATTGATTCTTATACTTGATCTTGCATTGACTGAACGCAAACACTTTAACACAGAAACAGTATTTTACAGTTGAAGGCATATCCTCAAATAGACAGGTTCTGCATAAAAGCAGGACTGCATGTAAACCGGACTTAAAACCAGAGAGTTCTAAAAAAGAACCAAGTCCCTGGTACATATTTTGACTTTATCTACAGTGGCTAAGTATCTCAGTGTTTTCTATAAGTGTGCAAAATGGTGCATGCAATACCACATCAGCTATCAGATTAAGAGCAGCAGGAAAGTGCCACTTCATTGCATATGCCTAGTCACGGTTATTTTGTACAGGGCGTGTACCAACATTTGTCAAATCTTTGACCAATCTTTGTGAAAAGTCACTGTTCTACTTTGAGTGCGAGGCAGAGTAAAAAAGGGTCATTTCAGATGGCTTATTGGGACACTTGTTCAGAAGAGAGGTGACCTTTGTGAAACAGATTCTGCAGCTTGATACCTCTTAAGGTGGGGGAAATCATCACAGTGGCTTCCAAAAACTTCACTTAACTCCAGTGGATTTTCTAATGCTGTCAAGGCCACGACTGAGTTAAATTTAGGTACAATGAAATACTTGCCTATCTAAAAAACAGTAGACTTGCACAATCAAATAGATAAATTGTTCTAAGTGGAAATTACACTATGGAGATGAATACCATCAAGATATCAAGAGGATATTCAAATGGAAGAGTCTCCTCAACTCTATTGTGCTTTGCACTTAGCACCTTCCTTCTCAGGAACTCAAAGCTCTTAGTATGCTAATACTAGTGAATTTAGCCTCACAACATCCAGTGAGGTAGGTAAGTTTACCCCCATTTCACAGATGGGAAAACTGAGGCAGAATTCTGAAGTGACTTGCCCAAGGTCCTGCAACTTGTCAGTGGCAAAACCAGGAATATATTTTCAGAAGTCCAGATCCCAGACCTCTGTCCGATTAAAGTCCCTCCCTACTACCACAAAGCAAGCAATACATGCAACTTTTTTTCCTCCTACTGCTGCTGTAGTCCTGGAAGTGAATGATTCACACAGGAAGTGAATGATTTTTCCTGATTGAATTCCCGCTTTCTTTGGCAAAAGCACCCGGTTCTGTCAAAGTGCTGTATTACGCTCTTCACAGAGGTGTTTCTTTTGAGGCACAATAGAAAAAAAGATGGTTTCCCCATGGCAGGGAGACTGTACAGGTCCAACCAAAGTAGAGTCTTATTTCTTGCAGAAGACCTGCTGCTTGGCATTCTTCACACGTTGTTCCTCCTTCAGGTTCTTCTGCCGCGCATGTTTGCTGGAGATGAGTTCCACGTGTTCTGAGGGGAACCAGCCTCTCTCCCGGTCTGAAAGTTTTACTCCTTCCATCCATCCTGCAGTGTGGGGAAAAGAACAACATGAGGCAAAAGTGTCAAACGTTTTTTCATTCTTCCCCAAAAGTCCCCTCCAACAAAGCCCTAAGATCAAGGGCCTAAGCTTCCAAATAAAGTGTCTTAATGAAGACGAAGAGTCTCTTCATCCCCTCAATCCAACAGTCATGAATCAGAGGCTCCTTCTGAAGCCTGCTTGTGTTGTTAAGGCTTTACAGTACTAGAGTAACTTCCTACCCATAATTTAAGGTAGCTATTGTTCATTCTGCTCACCATCATTGCTGTACTGCATAACCATGATGATATCTGCTTTCTCCAAAGCCAGCTCGTCATTCTCCCGAGCCTTGTAAGTCTTTATGCATTGAACCTGTGGTGCATCTAAAGGGAAGGAAAGATCATAATGGTATACTAGAAAGCAACAGTAAACCTGTGTGTGTCAGCCCCAGAGGAGGTAGGGGATAAGGGACTGCCCAAACACTAAAGAGCAGAGAACTGGAGGAGAGACTACAAGACTTCTACCTAATATGAGGAGCAAAAATAGAATAACTGGCAGAACCTGGCAGTGGGGGAAATCCCAGTAAGTATCATGTTTATTTACAAAAAGGCAAGTCTTCTGCCTTGGAGTAATTTCTGGGATGTTCCACCTAACAGTGACTCCAACTCCTCTGAGCCAGCCCACCCCATTGATGTAGTAGCCCAGAAGTCTCACCAGGGCATTCCAGGAGGTCCAGTTCTCCTCGTGGAGGAGCCAAAGCAGAGATCCATCTCAGCTTCTCACTGCTGGAAAACATCACCAGATAGGTGTCAGGATTCAATGTGAGGGATAGCAGTCTGATGATGGGAATGAGGGTGTGCATGTACAGGTTTGCTCACAGGAGGGGTATGGGAGGGAGTACTTAAGGGAAGCAGAGAAAGTGGAAGTGGAGAAAGGGGATGGGAAAAAGGCAAAAACTCCCATTGTTGGAGGCTGATGGTGTGACGTAACATGGTAGTACTGTATGAGCAGCTAGGATGAGAGAGGAGCAAGGTGGTTCATTAGGGGCTTGTTATGGTGAGAGGATGTTTTTCAAGTCCTCTGTTCAGCAGCTGCATTTGATATTTCAGCATTTGGGTAGCTGAGGGACAACCATCAGACTCCTAGGAAGTGTCTGGCTATGGTAACGCGTTATACTGAGGGTAACCTTGAGCTCTTACTGTGTCTCTGTACGAAACAAAAACTCCACTCTCTTTCCCTGGTAATTCTGAAGTAGAAAGAGACGGAAAACATTTTTGTTTGTTCCATGCAGTTTCATCTCGCACTTCTCCCCACGCACATCTGAGAAAGCAGCATGATCAAACACAACAAAACGTCCACCCCTGCAGGTAAAGAGGAGGAACAAAACAAGTTGAGTTTTAAGGTGATGAGGGTTACAAGGTGAGTCCATGTTGTTTTCTGATGTCGGGAAAGCAAAAAGCTTTTAATAAGCCTTCACCTGCTTCAGGCACCTTAAGCTTTGTTCTTGCTATAAGTCTCAGAAGGCCAGAGAAGAGAGGGGACTTAATGAAAAGGGTAGAAAATACTAAGCTCTGTCCTGTCAGAATTTTATTTGATAGCTTACAGCTTAAAAACAAAACCACCTCCCCAAAACCCCAACAAAACCAATCAACAACTCCCTTAGTTTCTTAACAAACCAGTGATTTGCACATTCATTAATCTTCATACTGTCCTTTAGAAAGAAATTATTTACCAAGTAAAACTAGATTAAATGGTTGTTATTAAAGTGTTTCATATTATAGAGATGGAAAGGCAGAATAAAAGTGTTGCACTAGGGACCAGAAGATATCTTGTTATATTATCATATGTTGTAATTAAGAGTTGGGACTATCAGATTCCACATACTTGCATGATACTCACATAATGTAGGGTTAGGAGAGTGACTTGACAAATGCTGCCACTTGCTGGCAGGCAGAGGGAAAGGACTCTTTCACCAAAGCACAGACCCAGAAAGAGACAGGTATTTTAGAAGGGGCAGCAAGAATTGTGTTGAAGCACTCACTCCTTCGGCCGAGACAATAGCAGACAGTCATTGAAAAGATGTAGGTAGATGGGACGAGTGGTGACTTTCCATTTTGGACTCAGGGTGTTGAAGTCCAGTGCTGTCAACTCACCACACTTCACAAGTCGCCTCGACTGTGAGATGAGTGGAAATATCTGCAAGACAGAAATAAACATTTATGTCAAGCATGTACAAGGAAATCAGTATCCGTGAGTTTTGGATCTGCATTTTTGCCTTTCTCTAGAGGAAGTGTGCTTTCACCTCTCCAGCTGGACAGGCAGAAGTCATGGTAGGCACCTTCAGCTGAAGGCTGACACAAACGATTGGGCAAGAGAAGCACTGATGAAGAGCTGACTTGTGTATGATATTCTGGTTCAACAGTTCTGTGTATATTGGAGAGGAGGACAAAAAGTAAGTGCAAGTGACTTTGTGAGGAAAGAGAGAAAATACGTTAGGCTAGAGCAAGGCCCAGGGTACGGATGAGCTTACCTTGCACTCAAATTCAATCTTCTGGCTGAGGTAGATCAGCTCTTCAGTGCTTTTCATGCGCTGGACATTTTCATTGCAATCCTTGATGAGCTGCAGAGGAAAACAGACTATCGGTGAGGTGGGAGCAGAATTGCCTGGTGGGATCAGTACTACTCCCAGGAGCCACTCAACAGTCAGCGTAAGTGACAATTCTTTAGGCAACCTCCTGCAAAAAAAGTGTTTTTCCAGGCGAGCATACTAAACTTCTCCATACCTACAATAATCATCCTTCTTTCTTAAGGAAGATATTACTTAGATGAAGTCTCTGTGATAAGTATTGTTTTAAATTTGGGATACTGGGGGGAATACTAGAGACATCTCTCTCGGGTGACAAAGGTTGAATTGCTGGTCATTTGGAAGCAGCTCTTAGTAGATGCTCCACTGTAAACATAGGAGGCTGATTGGATAAACATCAGCCCCGACTTTCCACAACCCAGAGCTTGTTGCCAGTACCTCTGAGGACAAGACACAATGAAACAGAGGTACTTCAGCCTGTAAGCTCCCTGTGAAGCTGCCTGAGGTGATACAGGGCAGCTGCATAACAGTGTCACAGAGATAACACTGACTTGAACACAGCTGTTGTCTAAGGATTTCAGTGTACAACATTTTGCCCACCCACCTCAGACTACAGTGCTTTGGGGGCTGTGCAGCACACAGGTGCAGTCCTAAGAGCTTTAAGGAGGTATGCATCATGTCAAACTGGTCCTTCGGTTTGTGGTGGAGAATAGGGGAGAGATTGTAAGGAAGGGAGTGACACTCCAAGGAGGTCAAATCATCACTAGACAGAACAGGAGCTAGCTAGGAACAAGTCTACCTTACGATGCTGTACACATTTTAGATAAGTTGTCCCAGAAGACTTTAAACCTGGTCTCTGTAATAAACAGGATAGAGGAAGGGATGCAAGAGTACAGTCATGTCTTGCCATGCTTTCTTTTTTTTAAAGCAAGATTTTCTTGCAGGGGCTAGTGTGGGATTTGATCACTAATTAGAGACAAAAGTAAGGAACACAAAGGTGAAATGGTGGTTAGGAAAGAAAGAGACCTGAAAAAAGTAGCTTGTTATCATTGGTGCAGGTTCAGTTGCATCCAAGCTGGCTCCTGCTTTAGTGTTTTCTGCTCACAGCGACCACGGCACAGGCAGGAGAGTTACATGAACACACTAATTTGCTACTCATGAGGATCAATGACAAGGGCCCTCAACAAGGGTGAGGATCAATGAAAAGGACTGGGCCACTTCAGTGCCCTGCAGCTGTGTGATGCAACATGGCTGTGGAGAATCACAGAATATCCTGAGCTGGAAGGGACCCACAACGATCATCGAGTTCAACTCCTGACTCCACTGCAGGCAAACAAGAAGTTAAACTATATACCTAACAGTCAGGCTTGAACACCACCAGGCTTGGGGCCTTGTTCCAGTGCTTGACTACCCTCTCAGTGAAGAACTTCTTCCTAATATCGAATCTGAACTTCCTCTGACACAGCTTTAAGCCATTCCTTTGCACCCAGAGAAAAGAGATCAGCACCTCCCTCTCCGCTTCCCCTGTGAGGAAGTTGTAGACAGCAATGAGGTCACCCCTCAAGTCTCCTCTAAGCTGAGCAAACCTAGTATCCTCAGCCGCTCCTCCAAAGTCTTGCCTTCTAGTCTTTTCACCACCTTTGTTGCCCTCCTTTGGACACATTCCGGTATTTTTACATCATTCTTATACTGTGGAGCCCAAAACTGCACACAGTACTCAAGGTGAGGCCTCACCAATGCTGAGTATAGTGGGACAATCACTTCTTTCAAGTGGTTAATGCACCCCAGGATACAGTTGGCCCTTTTGGCTGCCAGGGCACATTGTTGACTCATATTGAGGGTACCATCAAGCAAAACCCCCAGATCCCTTTCTGCAGGGCTGCAGAACGGGTTGATGGCCTTACCTTTTCAAGTGCATCATAGGCCTGTGTTGCTTGCACTTCCTCCTCAGAACCAGGCCGAGTTCTCTTCAGGATATTCTGTGTGCGAAAAGATGTTTTTCATAATGCAAACAGGGAAAGCTGGACATACGTATCTGTGAGGGGTAGGAGAAACAAGGAAACACCAAGATGCCAGCCTCAATGGAAACTAAAGCAGTGGTAGGTGATGAGATGTGGAGACAACAAGGCCAGAAATTTGAGATGCAGAATGTCATTGAAGCTGCGTTGAACAGGGTGTCCTTGAAAATCTAAATTGTATTAACTATCACATACAAGTTACACGGCATAGGAAGCAACCACTAATGCAAGCACAAACAGCCTTACATGCAGAATTGTTCTTTGCCTGATACTCCTCTTCTCCTGTTAAAAAAAGGCTCAAATAATCAAAAAGAAGAATTTCATAGAAACCTCAAAATTAATTCATTAGGGACTTTTTCATTCCCTGTCTGGAAGGCTCCTGTTAGTCAATGTTGGAGGCAAAGAGTAGAGACAGGCTGCCTTCTAGAGGGCAGCCAAGGAACCTTTGCTTTGTTAAGCCAAAAAAGTTCAATAAAACATAAATCAACATGTTCTGAGAAGACTCCGTAAATTATTTATTGTATTGAAGTAGTGTTGCAACAAAGTCCTAATCGGTATACAGACTGCATTGCCTCACACAGGCTATCATATCCAACTCATGGTGCTGGTCTAATGCATAGCAAGCATTTGTACAATGACAAATGGGTTTGGTTTTGCAAAGGCATATTCACAATATATGCAACAGAGTGGCTTTAGAGCATCTTGCCAAACTTGTCACAGATACAGCATGAAGGGCTATATGCAGTCCTTCCACCCAGTGCTTGGAGCTAGCTCATATTTATATGACTTTCACGCTTGAAGAAGAGTCAGCTTGAGAGAAACTGTAGGAAAGCAGAGAATCAACACAGTTACCTGTAGAAGGAGTTTAAGTCGAGTGATGCGCTGGAAAGGGAGGATGAGGAAGGATTTAAGTGAGAGGCGCTGGCATACTGG
This sequence comes from Pandion haliaetus, assembly GCA_013401275.1. NCBI lineage: Eukaryota > Metazoa > Chordata > Aves > Accipitriformes > Pandionidae > Pandion > Pandion haliaetus. Next base: position 159,350 of record VYZV01030284.1, read on the forward strand.
ATCACTTTCCAGTCTCTCTAGGACTTGCTGGAACCCTGCATTTCCATTTCTGTGGGAGTGGTAAAGAAAGAAGACATCCAGGCATCAGAGCAAATAAATCATCTTCCTAGTATCAGATTTCAGTGAGTGTTGGAGTACTCCCAACAGTCAGGTTTTGTCCCTGGGGCATGAGATGTCAAGAAACCACACCACTCTGCTGCTGAAGAGCAAGTATGGGTTTCTAACAGCTATAGGACGGCAGTACGACTGTTATTATATCTTTTCTCTTTCTGCCACAGCCCTTTAGAATAAAAGCCAGAAGTAACATCTACATTTCAATTCCCCTCTGTCAGTAGGGCTTCTTTCACAGACAGTGGTGGTTTGTATTCTTTCCTTACACTGAATGGTCCAGCTCCAGGGGCTGTGTTCGGGGTCTGGAAACAGCTGCCTCTCCTCTCTTGCTACTCCTGAGAGAAGCTGCCTTCTCCCTTAATGTCTCTCTTACGCTTTTAGACACAGCCACTGCCATCCAGTTTTCCACATTGGGCAGTAGCAGATAAAAAGCTACTGGTATGACAGTGGCACTGGCCACCAGAATAGCCAATTCCATATCCTTGAAGAGATGGGGAAGAAGGTTGTAAGGCCAGTAGGCATTGCCCTAGATAACATCCCTAAGGTCCTTTCTGTGTGGAACTGAGCCTTCCCTGAAGGGAATGAATTGCAAGACTACATCTCTCCCAGTCAGCAGCACCCAGAGACAGTGCCTAAATAGCCAGTTGGGAACAGTATCTTCTCCTGGAATCACTGTAGCTTCACTGGAATTGGGTTGTTAACGAAGGGAAGCAGTGCAGAAGTGGCAAGGAAACCTTGCTCAGGACTGGGCCCATGCCTGATTAATGCCTGGTTGTGCCACTGGGTACAGAAGAGGAGGGCAAGAGATGTTCTACTCCACCACCCAGAGCAAGAGAGACCGATGGTGTTCTCTGGCCCCAGGATTTTCAATCTATTTTAAAGACTCCTGGGTAGACAGCTTAAGCTTATTGACAGCAGCCATATTTTTCTTAATTACAGAATCACAAAATGGTTGAGTTTGGAAGTTCCACTTGAAATTATCACTTCCAGTTCTTAGTAGTCTGAAAATCACAGACTGAAAACCATTATCCAGGACAGTCATTTTTGCTCTCTTCAGTAGAGGGCAGACAGAGAGAATAGCCTGCAATAGAATCAGATATTAATTATTCATTCCCTTTCCAATGCTATGGGAGAAAAGCCTGCAGCAGCTCTGTCCCGCTGTCCCAAATACCATTGAATTGAAGAAGGTTCCTGCCTGTTCTTCTCAGGGTGTTGTGAGAGCCCGGGCCAACAGCCTGTACCTGCAGCATTCCCCATCGTTTAAAACCATGAATATTCGAGATGCAGCAAGGAAGTAAGGGGGGAGAAGGGTGCAACCAATGAGAAAACTTACAGTAACCGCTGGAAGGTTTGCTCCTGATATGTCTGGTTTGTTACATATGGTAGATACACCCTGCGGAACTCGGGGGCATGTTTCAGAGCCACATCACACACATGGAAGGTGAACATGTCCTCCTCAAATTTCTCCTCCAAGTCAAAGAGGAAACTGCAGCACATGGTTGTGGTGCCGTAAAAGGAGAAGGAAATATCAGTGTCATTTAATAAAGCGGGAATGGTCTCAGTCCTCTAAAATCCTGACAGCCCAAATACAAGCACAAGACAGCTCTTTAGTTCTAAAGAGAGCATAATGCCTGTACAATGACAATTTAGGGCTAGGTATCAGCAAGGAAAGACCTCTGTTCTTGAGAGGTCATGCTTCTAAAGGCATGGTCACGAAACAGCTGAAAATTAAGACATCACCAGAATAATCCTACTAGTAGAAATGGAAAAGGTAGCAGCAAACCTTACTAGCTTAGCAATATATGTAGCCAAACCTTGCAGGAGAAAAGCAGAACAGAATCCTACAACATACAGGATTCCTTGCATGTGGGGTCATGTCTACATTTTATGACTTACGCTCAATTGATTCACATTAGGTTCTGTCAAGTGATGGCTGTAACTTACTTTTTTTTTTTTCCCCTTTTTCTTGGTCAGGTCTTATGCAGCTGCTTCTTTTGTCTTGTATTTGGCAGGAGCTGTATTTGGTTTGGGCTAGTCAAGTTTAGTTGTAGTTGAAGCCAATAGTGCATGGCTACAGTAGGATTTTGAACATTTTGATCTCCTGCAATGAGCTCTGTGCACAATTGTGGGACAATTCTGTGCACAATTCTGGGACTTAACACCAAGATTTACATTGCCCTGTCACCTAAAAAGGCGAATGTTCCTTTCAGGGCAGTGTTGGTACGCACTCACAAAGTGCTATGTTTGTGTATCTACCTTGAAGATCAGTGAACATGCCGAATGGGAGTGAGAGATGTTATTGACGGAAATGACGGGCTGTGTCTGTGCTTCATGGAGGGTGTTAGTCCTGGAAGCAAAGGGCCATATCTCACCTGGCGCTGACATCGCGTACATCATGAAGGCGGGAGAAAAGCCACTGACGCTCTTGATTGGTGAGCATTGCCTGGAGCTCAGCTGATCGCTGAAAGTGATCCACTGCCACATTTAAACTGCGCAGGTATGAAGCCTCAGACATTATCAACTCAAATTTGGCCTTGAGAAATGAAATAAAGGAGCACAACATCAGTAGACTACCTAAGTCTGTGAGCAATCTTACGGAGAGGAGACAGGGGCAAAGCAAGAAAACCCCCTAGTACATGATATAAATAGTGTGTAATTACAGAAGAGAGGCTTTAGAAATGAAGGGCAAGCATGCTATTATATATAGTCTTTCTTTCTTTAGAAGACAGGCTTGTGGTATGATTTAAATGAAAAATAGCTCCTTGCTCTCATTCTACTTTTTATTCCCCCTCAACTCCACTTTCACTAGGTTCCCTGTTTTACATGCTCCCATAAATTTTCCAGCATCCACATCACCCAAGCTTTTCTTCTTCATCATGTTTCCCATGCTGTTGTTTTTGCCTCTTTCTCTGGGTCCTCCCATCCACTTCTCAGTTCCTCTCATTTTCCTTACCCAGTTTCTCTATGTACCATTTTGCTGAACCCATACATCCTCCTGTTTCCTCTCAGCCCTGCAGCTCAGACAGGTCAATTTGGTAAATTCACACTCTACCACAGAAACAACAATTCACTGTGGTTTTATTAGTATCTCTCATAAGCTTATGTGTGGGAGAATGCTGGAAGTCTTCTAATTTAATATTCTCTTTTGCATTGAGCATGCTCAAAATTCCTTGTTTTATCTTACTCCAGTTTCCCCATGTCTGTTTTCATGAAGTTACTGATACGGTCCAGAGTCCATCCTTCAGTGCTCCTTTTCTCTGCAGTTCAGCACTGTACTACTTCACACTGGTACCACATCCCCATACTGCTTACATGGGTAGAGGTGACCTCTGCATTCAACCACCTGCATTCCCACATCAGAATTTTTGCTCTCAACTTTAACCACCCTTCTGGGGACTCTTTCTTGACTACAGACCACCCATCTACCTTGTTACATCTGTCCATTACCTCTTGCAGCTTCTGCTCATCACGGGACATATTGAGTAGCATTCTGCTGCCCCGTATCATGGGGATGTCCTGCCAGAGGGATGCATTAGATGAGACTGACAGACGTTGCAAATATGAGTCCTGGGGAGACAGCACTTTCCTCCGTAGCCTGGGGGAGCTTGGGAAACTCGATTCTATATCCTCTGCGAAAGAATCCACTCTCTTCTGGCTTTGAATGGCCTTGTTCAGAACCACATCACTGTACTCCTGATACAGCAATCTTGCTGTGAAGACAGGCATATACGTTTTTACTTTCTATAGCAGCTACTCGCCCTCTGCTTCAATCTGAAGAAAACTCTGTTACTGTTTCAGATTAGGACAACTGAATATATTAGACCACGTGCACCTGCTATAAGCAAAGCTCACCAGCTGCCCGAGAGTACTGCAGGACTCTGGTTTCACTGCCTCCACTGAACACCGCTTCCTCCTTGCTACCTTGTGGCAGGAGCCCCTCTCCTTTGTGCTCACTGCAAGGGTGACAGATGATGGAGGAGAGGGGTCTACCACAGCACTTCAGGCTGAAGGTACTTACAGGAGTTGATCAATTTGGAGTGCCGGCGTTTGAAGTTCTCCATTGCATCTGCAGGTTTCTTCTCCCTGTCAGGGAATAAAGATTTGGAAACAAAGAGTGAATGAAGAGCACAGCACCAGAGATGGCTTACCTAAATCTTAGCAACAGATCTGTCACAGTAAAGACCTCTCTTTCCAACAAGCTCAAGCTCCACATGCTTTACTTCACAAAGAACGAAGTTTGGCTTAATGGAAACACTCTTCTAAAGGGACAGAAATACTTCTGTTGCAATGGGGTCTTCTCCCAGAGGGCACAGACTGAAACAAAGGCCTAAATCATTTTATTATAGTTTTCTACTTGTCTTTGGTCCCTCTGGAACAATGGTGTCAGGTGTCTGTGCTACACAGGGATGGGGGCAAATTTTAAGGGGCCGTTGAGAGACTTACCGCAATATAACTGTTTCTGAACTGACTGGTGGTTCCCTGTGTGCCTTGTGAGCTTCTTCCTCTAAAGGAACAGAAGAAATTTCTGCATACAAGACAAACAGAAAGTAAACAGTAAGTCCATTTTTAGAGTCAAGCTACAATCCAAATGATACACAGATACCACATACCTACACCCCACCTAAGTGGTGGTCTTGGGTTGGAGTACAGGTGCCCTCCAGACCTTTACTTCTGGGTCAGAAACATTCTGGTTTTAATAATCCTTGACATTACTTAACACCTTACATCTGTTACTTAGCCACATTTGCTTTTCATACAAAGAAATAGGCTGACACTTTCAGCAACAACAGGAACTCTAACAGATTCCCTCTCAAGTTGCCCAAGCAAAGGCACTGCCTGTGGGCCCTGCTTGGTGCTGCCTTTCCCCTTTCAGCAACTTGGGCCAGGCATTGGAGGATCAATGGACCCAAAGCCACTAGTCATGTCTGAAAGTCTTAGACTCTCTTTTGTGGATGTTGAGCCCCGAAACACTCTCAGTGACTTCTGGGGCAGAAATGCTGGACATCCAACAGTCACTTCTGTGAAGACTCTTAGAAGGGATGTAATGCTGTAATCCAGTTCTTACATTTATGTACTATGTGAGCATTCAAAAAGTGCTGCTTGAGTCATCTTCTGTTTATGTAAAATGGGGATAGTGTGGATTTTTCTTTTGTTTTGTGAGAGATTTAATCAAATAAGGTGTGAAAAGATTCTTTATAAAATTCACCAGAAGCAGGAGGAGGAAGAAAATCCAAAGACTAAGCTGCAAGATGAGTCAGAGGAAAGACAGTACCATTGCCTTGAATGTTTCAAAATTTGGAACCAAGAATTTACAGGTCAAACACGTGACCAAATCTTGATTCAAGTGCTGCCAAACCTTTTACAGCCCTCCACGCTCCCCTCCTTTTCCTCTGTGCCAAAGATCCAGCATGTTGTGGAGCTTGGAAAATAAACTAAGAGCTGAGAAGAAGCAAGTATGTTTAAAGGTCATGTAAGATATAATAAAGAACAGACATGCATCTTGACAGTAAGTACTATCTGAATGAACTGTATTACAGAAGATGCATGTTTTCCATTTGTGACATCAGTGATTTGGCTTCTATGCAAGTTGGGACCTTGGATTTGACAAATTTGCATTCTTATCTGTAATCTCAAGTCCTACATTCTCAGGAAGATCATCTCTTTCAGAAGGTCAAACTGGAACCTAAAGGTGTTGGTTGCAAAATAAAGGGAGGCAGCAAATAAACAAGGAACTAAAACATGTGGTAACAGGTATGTACTACTGAGGATGTGTGCATGCATTTTCCTCACCGCTTGGAAACAGGCTGCTACAGGTGCAGCAAAACGCAACGGCCATGTGATGGCAGCACAGATGATAAGCCGCAGCTCTGAACTGAGCCCCACCAAGAAACTCATTCCTGCAGGCAGGCCAGAACAGCCTGCATTATTGAGGAAGGGTGACAGATGATTAAACATGGAGAAGGGACAAGAAGAGAAACGGGATGCCAAGTCGAGGGGTGAGGGATCCATGAAGCAAGATAAGCTGTCTTTTGCAGGTGTTAGTGTGAAATGAAGGGACTGAGCCCCAGAGTGCAGCCCTACTCAAGAGAACAAGCAGGATGCACTGGTTACAGGGCAGCAGAGAGGACCTAGGGGAGAGCTGGGTGGGGGAAGCCTGGGGCAGGACGGCAAAGGGGCTACAGGGATGGAGTAAGGAGTATTACCAGAAAGGCAAAAGAGCACTGCCAAGCTCTCAGCTCTCATGCCTCTATCACACTGCCTGTTTAAAATTGAATCCTACATTTTTGGTATCTGCAATAAGGCGGGGTGTGGGAGCGGGGAAATGGAGGAGAGGACTCACCCTGCAAGATGTCTGGTGGTCCTGAAGTCCTCTTCAGGCCCTGCCGGTGCCAGTCCTTGCTTTTTACTCGGCGTTTAATTGGGTTTTCTTGATTGGCTGCTGGCTCCTGAGCAACTACCCTGATCGTTTTTTTGTCTGGCCAACTTGATGATTTTTCCAAGGGTGAATGTCTGGGCATTTCCTCCTTTGGCTGAGCTACAAAGTGGTGTTGTCCTCCTTCTCCTTCCAGCCTTTGCTTGACCCTCCTCTCACTTTCATTTTTCTCTACGATTGCCAATGGAGCTTGGATGTTCTTTGTGTCAACACCAAAGATGCCTGCCTGTTGCTCCCATCGTAGCTCCCCTGAAACCTCCTCCTCTTGGCAGGTCGTTCTGGTGGTTGGCGGTGATGGAGGGCTGAGCTGGAGGAAATGGATTGGATTAGTGAATGCTAGCATTGGAAGTGGCTCTGCAGAGTCTCTGCTCTTGGATTCTGTGGATGTTATCAGGCCTTCCAGTGAGGGCCAAGAAGGGTGGTCAGGTGAGGATTTTCCACACCGTATATCCATGTGCTGGTCCACCATTTCAGGGCTGGTGTCAGAGCAGCCAGCCAATGCTTCATTTCCAACAGCAGAAAAGCTTTTGGCCAACAAACTGACCCCTGAGTCATCAGAAGTCTCTGTATCGTGGGTACCTGAGTCACCAAGATCCCACTCTCTAGTTACTGGAACAAGGTCTTCTTTCTCTGCTACATCTTCTCCATCAGAAGCAGAGGCCACAGTGTTAGAATCAGACACAGAGGCAGCAGTCCAGAGAGGATGGCTTATAGTAGGGTGAATGGCTAGTAACTTCTTATTGTCCACACCACAGTTGAGATGTGGCCTGGAGTAGAGTACAGGAGCCAGTGGCTGGTAACTTTGAAGGGCTGGAGGTTGAGCAAGGTGATTTGAATTAAGTGCAGCAGCCTGAGCTTGACTGGGGCTTTGGGCATGGGAAGGAGGATGAGGAAGCTGTTTGGCGTCAGGCTCAGACACCAGAGGTAGGCTTGAGTGGGACACAGGGGACAGAGGTTGTTCTTGCTGGTTCACGGCAAGGACTATATCTTCTTCAGAGGGCCAGGTTAGGGTGCTCAGGACACTGGAGATTCTGGATCCAGGCTCTTTTTGGTTTAAGCTGTGGTCAGACTGATCAAGTAAAGGCATTTGTTGTGCTTCATGATCCACATTTGCTCCCATTTCTTTTCCTTGGATAATGGCACTTTTTTCAGGGGGGGGTTGCTGAATTGTCTCTGGGTGGTTCAGGGGAGTGGAAGTCCTGCCTGGTGTTTGGGGTGGTTCCAGAGGCCCTGCAATGATAGCCACAGTTCTCCTATGCTCAGGAAGGCTCTCCCCTAGAGGAAGACAGCTCGTGTATATTACAGAGAAAGAAGACGGGCCACTAAGGTCTTCACGAAAACCTTCTGAGGAAGTCAGGAGTTCATGGAAAGTGTTGGCCTCCCCTGGATCAGTACTTAGAATAGCAGTTTCCCCTGATGTTTGGTGCTGCATTTGTAGAGAAGCAGCTTGGATGGCTGGCTTCTCTACAGAGTCTAGCATGCTCAGGCTGGTGCCAGGACAGTCCTCAGGGGTCACAGAGTCTGTTCCATTAGCACCCTCTTGCAGTGGGCCAGACGTTGAAGCCACAGAGGTGAGCTCTGAGGGTAAAGCTGGAATGAAGTCCTGAAGCTCAGCTTTTCCCAAATTTTCTGTAATGAGATGAGGATCTATGGGATCAGTTGGCTCCAAGTTCTTGGTACCAGAGGAAGGGCATACTGGAACAGAAGCCTCTGGGTTCTCTGCACTAGAAGGTGCTGCCACTCCTCCATGGAGCAGTGCATCTCTTTTATCAAACCTCTGGACAGCCTTTCCATGCCCATCACTGTGCTCATCCTCCCTGCCCAGTCTTGTCCTGTCATCCCAGTCAGCTTCTGCAATGTCCTGACCACCGATGGAAAAGCGGCCAGAGTCTTCTAGGTCTTCTGCCTGGTCAGAGATATGGCATGTGTGTGGAGGCTCCACTGGAGTTTCACCCACTTGGTTCAAGTTATTTGAGGACAGAGGGCTGACAGTGGGTGGCTGACATCCAGAACCTGCTTCTGCAACATGAGCTTTCAGCAGTACATCCTCACCAGGATGCTGATCCACAGAGACAGGTTCCCCAGGAGGAAATGCTGATCCTATTTGCTCAGCCAAAAAAATAGTCTCCAAACCACACAAGTCCACATTATGCATGGGAACAGAAGATATCTCTGACCTGAAAGCTGAAGGTTCTATCAGAGCCTCCAGTTTGAGTTCTTCCCTCTGCAGTTGTTGTTCCTGCTCATTTCGTTCCTTGTTTTTCTGATCTTTGGGCTCCAAAGATTTTCCTTCTTCCAGCAGATTCTGCTCTTTGCACTCTTTCTTCTCCTCTTCCAGCTGAAGTTCAGACACTGCCTCCTCCTGTGCTGGTTCCTTACATTGTGAAGTATTCACTTCCTCAATTTTTTTAGCAGTATCCTTTACCTGGAAGGCACTGTCTGCTGGAGAGGCAGGTCTGCTCTCTGTTTTTCTGTGATCATCTTCAAGATGAAGGCATTTGGAAGTGGGTGAGTTTTCTTTAGAAACTATTACTGTTCCCTGGTCTTTGACCATGCTGCTATTCCTTGTTTCACAAGCTGCGATGTTTCCTTCTGTTTGTAGTGAAGTTATTTGGCTGTCATCTGTTAAGGTGGAAGACAATTGATGGGAAGAGGAAGACTCTATATTCTCTTCCAAACCCTGGAGTGCTCTTCTGCTTTCCTTACCAACTTCAGAAGTGTAAGGTTTAGCCATGTCCTCTACTGCTTCCTCTGAGGTAGGCTGCTCATCAGTTGCTGGTGCCACTTTTTTGCTGCTTTGCTTCTGCGTGGCACCAGCATCAATGTCCTGCAAAGAATCTGTGGAGATCTTATCCAGAAATGGTTCAGCCTTATAATGCCCCTCTGAAACAGTTTTACACACCAAGAAGCACTTATGTGTCTCTCTCTCAGAGGAAGTGGCATCAGCCAAAGGAGATTTTGGATGCTGGGCCTGAGCGTCTGAGCCACAAAAAGCCAGTTCTGCCTGGCACTGAGGAAACTCAGTGCTGAGGTCCACAGCCTGCAGGATGGCACTACCAGGGGCTGGCCTGTCCTGGACTGTGCTGAGAGAAGAAGAGTTCTGGTTGCTTTCCAGGTCAACCAGCTCTACTTGCTTAAGTTTCAGTGAACAATGCAGTCCACCCTCTTCTAAAAGCTTTTCTCCCTCCAATTCTGAGAGTCCCTTTTGAGGCTCTGCATCACCTTGCTCTTGTTCCAGTCCTGCTGGCACTTTTTGCACAGGGTTAGAGGGTCTACCCAGCATCTCTGCTGCTTTCCCTGGAGCAGAAAGGCAATCCCTGGGAATGCTGAGCTCTGCTCTCTTTGCAGAGTCAGACGGGCTGGTGCTCATTTCGGCTGATGCATGAGGGGCATGATTCTCTTTTTCGACTGCTGTGGAATCCCAGGCTTCCCCAGTGGTGCTGCTGGCTTCTGGGGGAGTGGTACTTCCCTCACTGGTTTCTTCAGACTCCATCAGTGACATATCCTGATAAAGAAAAATGCAATTTTCCGTTACTACTGCAGAACGATATGGTAGATCTAATTGGCTTAAAAGACTTTTAAAAACAGGTACTAATGCAGCTGAGAAAAAAAAACAACCCAAAAATACATACTTAGTGGGTGATAAGAGTTGGGAAATAAGTACCAAGACTGAGAGTAGGCAAACACCCGATGTAAGCTTGCAGTATGAGAGTAATGCCAAAATAAAACTACTAGTGTCTTTGTAGTTTTACATGCAAATCCAGAAAGTGACTTTGGTCAGAGAGCAGAGATGCTGATCTCTCTGTAATGGCTGCAGTGCAACTTATGAAAAGTGTTGGCCATGGCTAGCTATCTCAGCCCCAAAATAGGATACCAGAAGGCATTCAGAGAATAAGAAAAAATCACCAAAATCTCCATTAATTTTTGTGGGTCATGGTGGACAAATACTCATGACCTCTTCTAGTGGCTAGCTGAGTCTTAAAGATCTCTTTGATTTCAACAGGGAAAGGCCTGTACTTTGGAGCTGATGGCTCTCTTTACAGATCTCTATGTATGTATGTGCAACACAGGGCCTTATTGCAACTGATCACAGGAATTGATTAACAAGACATAGGAATGTAAGAATTTGATTAACATAACTAGGACATGACACAAGACACGAGATATTTGAAGGCTCTAAACCACATGGGCTGAGAAGAGTACTTCTGGTGTGTGTGGACATACCTACAGAGTACAAAGAGAAACTGTATCATCATTCAGTCTACCCATTTAGGTAGACTTTTAGAGGGGGGTAGGGAGAAGTCATCTCAAGATTGTTGGACAGTTTCCCAAAGGATTCAATGGAATTTCCCATCCATTATTGCATCTGCAGTTCAGACATGACAAAGCACTAGGGAATGTACATTTGGGACATGTCTGTGAAAAGGAGGGTAGAATCTGATTCACTGCTTTTATCTTTCTGCCTTCTACCTATCCCGTGACCCACAATCCCTACCTTAAAAGACATGAGAAAGAGACAAACCTTAGTGGCTCCCCTCCCTTTTCTTCTGCCTTTGGGACACCTTCTCTAGTGTTCCAGCCTGTCTTATCTATTCCCTACCCCCTGATTATCAGAAATGGCTTATAAATTGCTCCTTTGGGCTGCTTCACGTACACTGGCTACCCCTGCAGTCATACCAGAGCTTGTAATTTAGCCCTGAAAGATATGCTGCAATGTGCAGCCACAGTCAGACTTCCCCCTGAATAAAGCTTCAGCATTCTCCTCCTTCATCCTATCTTACAGAAGTCGCAGTTTCCAGAATCGAATGCGTAGTCCTGCATCTTTTGGTCAGAGAAACCATCCCACGTTTCTTCAGGTAAGAGCCTGCTAGCTGTTTAGTGGCAAAAAGTGCCCCAAGGAAGGCCTGGCTCTGGGCTGTTTGCAAAGCTCATGCAAAAAAAATTCCTCTTCTTGCTCAAAACAGACAATCAAATTTATACACTTTTTCTTTCTCTGGCATTCCTAATTTCCCTACAGTTTTAAGAACAGCATTTTTTTCCAAAGTTTCAACTGCTGTTGGGGGTGTGTGTGACAATTTCAACTTGGGAGACTCACAAACAGAGAAAGGAAAGTCTGTGCATGGCAAGAGAATCTTTGAGATCAGTGGCCATTTCCGTGTGCTGGAGTGGCTCTATAGTCACAAGTAACTTTTTCTGATCCCACACAGAAAGTAAAAGCAGTAAGGGCTTGATTACATCTGGACTAATTGTCCCAGTTAACTCCATGGCCAGGGCATGTCTGACCTGAAAGCTGGTTTACCTTATATTTTCCCTTACGTCAAGTGAAACAGAACACCTGCTCTGAAAGCAAGAAGTCCATGCTCTGCAGTTAGAACTGAAACATTATATACACCTTAATCATGATGATTCTCATCATCTTATAGCTTTTTAAAAAATGGGGAAAAATTTGAGTTAACTAATTGTTCCTGTGTATTTTTTTCCTCACATAATCTTTAATTTTTGTTTATATTGAAAAGAGATTATCTTTCTTACAAAACCAGGCCAAAACTGGAATTATTCAGCAATTTGGATTTCCGCCCCCCAAGCAGTGAGTAGTTGTAAGTAGTTATAATTTCTACAAACTATGTTTTGAAGAGGTACATCCACTCAGAAAGTTCCCATGGGGCTCCTCCCATGTCTTACTGCTGTCAGCTAATAGTAAACTACTTTTGTGCTGCTAAACCATCTTTTGAAACTGTTGCACATGGGAAGGTACAGGACTGTCACGAAAAAGCTCCAGCACGGAAAGGAGAGCTTGGCAGAGCACAGAAAGTAGCAGGGTCACAAAGTTGTAAGCAGCCACCTTGTCCAAAGCAGGATCAACTTGCATTGTCCCCAATAAGTACGTCTACCCCTCCTTTAACAAAGGTTCCATAATCACATCAGATCACTCTTGTGCTACACTGCTTTTAGCTCTTCCGGCTACCTAACTTGAGTTTCCTCGGCTACATGAATAGAAAAGTCCTACTTCTCACACCTAATAGAGACAGTTTTCAAAAACTGGCTCCCCGGGAACAGAGAGACTGTTTAGAGAGACAGATGGTCTTGGACACAAGCTGATGGCTAAGGAAGGTTTACTACTACTAAAGACGGGATGGCCTATAAAGGTCTGAGTAGCAAGATCCTCAAGCCCACGCTCTGTGAGGGGAAGAACTCTTGCTCACTGCGCTGTTACAGAGGAACACAACACTGAATTTCCTCTTATTGAGCTCAAAGACCCAGTTTCCGCTTCCTTAGCTCTGTTACAAGGGATTTGGACAGGTGAAAGGACAAGTTTAAAGCTGCATTTGGAGCAGTTCCACGATGATACTGGGAGACAGGGTAGAGGGAGGTGCAAAGCAGATCAACACTGGAAGCTGCCAAGTGAGATTTGTCTCATCATATTACTGCCAGACGTTTTGCACACCTCAGGGAGAGCAAGAGAGAAGCTTTGGGAAGCGAGGCAGGAGAAGGGACAAGTAAACTTCTGCAGAGACAGTGGGGAGAACTTACGCATCTTGTCAGGGAAACAGTTAAACTCCTGCTTGAAGGCTTTTGCACTGTAGTGAAAGATGCAGATGTCTCTGCAGTAAGGATTTCACGGAGATGGGAGAGGAAATAATAAAACAAGACTGACTACGCCTGTAGCTTTCACATACAGAGGAGCTATGTACAAGAACCCAGTAGTTATTGGAAGAGATTGCCTGTGGAACACTGCCATGTTATGCTCCCACTGCACATTAGCTCAGTCTTCCACCAGAGGAGGGCCCAGGAGAACCCCAGGAGCTGGGCTAGCCAAAGCAAACTTTCAATTAGCATTTGCAGTAGGGCCAATAACACGACAGACAAGCATACAGGAGCCTATCTGGCAAGCATCAGCTTCTAGCAGGCTCCACGCTCTCCCAGAAACTTCACTGTTACCACTGTTAGTACTTGCTGATCTTCCACATCTCTCTGGATCAGATGTTCAGCTTGCCATCACTCCCTCATATGCTCTGACTCTATTTGTCAAATGAGGTGATTTGATGGCCCCTGTTAAGATAAAGCTAGCCACGCACTTCACCCAAGAGGGCCTGGAAATCCAGGACTTCAGCTCACACGCACCCAACCCGTAGGTGACTCTGGGTGCACAAACTTACCGCAAGCTGGAACTGTGAGAGGGTACAGCTGGCCACATGCCAGCATGAAAACAAAGGGGCAATGCTTGGTCATACTGCAGTAGGGAGCACAAAATTTGAGAGGGGAAGGGTGTGGAAGGTGGCCAGATAAGCAAAAACAGGACAGCAGTGAAAGCACTAGTGGACAAAGCAATTCCTGCAATGATGCACACATCCATCCACAGCTTTCCCACATTACAAAAGGCAATGTGAATGTCATACTTCCTTCCAGTGTGGGTTAACTCACCTGGATGGAGATGACAAACACTTCTGGTTTTAAACAGAAAGTACCTCACCTTCCCCCCCCAGCCCCCAGCAAACAAGAAAGGAGAAATAACAAGTGCTATCAAGCACAGACAAGCCCTTCAGCTAGCCAGGAAACAACGCAACACAGAATGAAGTGGAGCTCCGAGATCCTCCTCCTCCTCCAACACCGGGGAGAGACCTAGCTTTCAGTGTGCCGTCTTCACCCTCCCCACATGGTGCCGGGTGCCTCCCAGCTGGCCTTGGCCCCTGTGGCAGGGCTGGCCACACTCCCCATCCCGCGCCCTCTGCCGCGGGCATCGGGGCAGCCCACGCGCCCAGGCTGCTGCAAACACACTCCCAGCAGAGAAAGCCCTGCCCTGCAACGACGGGCTGGGCCTGGCCACCGCACCGGAGCTGCACCGGTAGCCAGAGACGCTCCGCAGCCCACTGGGCTGCTGGTCGGTGCACCAGGGGTTCCTCTCCCCGGCTCTCCTCCTTTTCACTGATGCAGCAGCGAGAGCTTCTGGCCACGAGAGGAGAAAGCCATCCACAGCAACCTTTGAGCAGTGTGCATGACGACAGCGATTTTCTTATTAAAGAATCAATCCCAAGCAATCCATTGCTTGGGCATATCCTTGCTGGCGTGGCCACAGCTTGGTGTAGAAACACCAACGCCAGCTTTAAGTGCTGCAGCTTAGGCAGGAAAGAGTTCCATGTAGGGTGCAGCACCCACCCAAAGGGCAACAAGGCTGCCCCGAGCCCCTTCTTGCTATTTCAGCTTGGCTTAATCATCTCCATCACACAGTTCAGATATACTTTAAAAAGAGTTGGGCCGGTGGGGGCTAGCTCAGAGCCTGCCTTTCTCCATACAAAATCCAGAGCTCACCATGCAGGAGAATTGCCACCAAAGTTACCACCTCTCCCAGGAGGCCACACTTTCTCACAGTTCAGTGAGACACTCAGGAAGGTGCAACCGCTCTAACGCAAAACCTGCCCTACCGCAAGTCTCAATTTTTATTTTTATACAGCATCTCATGCAATGCTTAGGCCTCTGCCCACTGCATGTATATTCCTCTGCAAAGAAACAGTTACCAACCTTCATGCACCACCCCTGGGCTGCTCTATCACTGTACAGCCCATCAAGAGAGGTGAAGGAGTGGGGTCAAAACTCTTGAGCTCAGGAAGAGATTACACAGGGTGCTAGAGATAAGAATGAAGGAGGGAAATAATGTTACATAGAGACAGCTTTGAGGGTACGGAGAGCAGACAGAGCTTACTGAAGGAAAGAACACATAGAAGAAGAAAAGCAATCTCAAAAGGTATGTGCCAAAATAACGTAGAATCTACTGCTGTGCTAAAGGGTCTACGTGCTGTTAGTATTCTGGGAACCAGGAGCTGCCTCAAGTGTTTTCGGCAGCGGAGAAAAAAACCAAGCCTGTCAGTAGTACCTGATCTCCTGGAAAATGCATCTGAGCTGCTCCTGAAGCTTGGGAAAAGTGAGTGAGACCTCCCAGTCACACTGGTACAGACAGTTTGCCTGAGTTTTAACACTCCCAGTAGCATCTTACTAGCCTTCACTCATGGTAGGCACATTCAAGATATATTGAGCCTATTAATTATCTAATGATTCACTAATTGAGAAAAAAAATAAGGATACCTTTCCTACACTTGTTTCCATTTAAGTAGATTATACTTAATGCTGACAAAAAAAAAAAAAAAAGCATGAAAGAAACATCATTTTGGGTAGAACAAGATTTCACTTTGGAAATTACTACTGAACATTTGCCAAACAGCGAGTGAAGACCATGGCTTGGATTGCATATTGCACTTCCCAGAGATGCAATAAAAATGATTCAGTCTGAAGATAAAATGGGGTCACCTGTATATCAAAAAAAACAGTTCGCTTTAAGCACAGCTTAAGTTTTATATTCATAAAAGCAATGGATGAACCTTGATATTCTGCAGTCATCTAGTACAGGAACAGACAAGAATGGTGTATGGTTCTCACTGCTGTAGCTTAGTAGAAAGACTATTGACAGTACTGGGCGGACAAAAGAATTCCCACAGTGAAAGCAACATACAGAGTCACTGCAAGTTGCTCTGTGCAGATCTCTCTACTAACCCTGGGGATGTAGAGATGACCAACAGAAACATCTGGGGCACAAAAGGAGGCAAGGAATTCCAAGATGTACGCTATGATTTTTTTTATGGAGTGTTGGCTGCTAGCAGCATGCTATACACAGTCCTAGATAGCAGGCTTGCTATAAACTAGAGGAGTTCCCAGTTTCTCTTTGAAAAAGAGTGATTCAGGACCTAGATGGGAGAGCTTCTCCAGTTAGCAGCAGAAATTTCATAGTCTCTTACTATGTTATAGAAGCATGAGCCAGAATCCCACGCTGCTGTTTTTAAGTCTCAGATTAAAGAATGCTAATGTTTGCACCAAACCATTTTGACAGATGCAAATGCCATTAAAACATCAAAGGGCTTGGAAACACACTTGAAAGCTTGGCCTTGCCCAGACTGCACAGCGGAACCATTGCTGAGCACAGTTTTTGTCACGTTACCTGTACCAGTCCTGAGCACAGCTAAGCTACAGACAGATAAGGATGAACAATATTGAGCAAACTGAGCCAGGACAAACTGTCCGCCCCTGCAGAAAGGGCCTCTGAAGTTAGCCTGTCTGATGTTCTTGGCAAACACCTAATATAACCTCTTTCACAGCCGGATCAAGTTCCACCCTGAAAACTGTAAGATTTCTTGCTGCCTTTACCAAGAGCTGTCAGAGTCCTACAGGGCAGAAGTTACAAAGTTGGAACTTTTTAGCAGTATGGGACAACTGATAAGCTATACAGCAAAATACACCCAGCCATAAATATACTGGCAAAATGCTCCTGCTTTTCTATCAATAGTTAAAGCATATCCAATGCAACCAAAGCAATTCCCAAAATACCAACAAAACTGCACTTGTATGTCATACCACACTAATGACTTCTACCAGCATAACTTCATCAGCCATAACCACTATACCTACAGCAGAAACCTGTACCATGCATCTGGCTTCAATATTGTCAGTACCATCAACTAGAGATAACAATAAAAAATTGTGGGTATCAACACACCATGAGATAGCAACAACAAAAAATTAAAATCTTGAACACATTTGTCCTCATTTTGTGCTTTTAGAATGTATGTTTTCAGCCTTAGCTCCCCATAGCATTTCTAATTACCTTATGACTCCAATAATGAGATTTATTTTTAAAAAGTGAAAAAAAAAGTTGAGACTTGTATCATAATCAAAAATGCATGGCAGGACTGTAACAGTGATGCAGCTTTGTACCAAAAACTGCAGCTAAAGGAAAAAACAACAACAAAAAAGTCCATCCAAAAGGGATGTAGGGTTAACAAGATTTTGCTACAACCTTCACCTAACCCAGCTTTTCAGGGGACAAACCATTCTTTTTTGGAAATTTAACTGGTGTACTTAGATCGAAGAAGCTAACAAGCACAATGAGGCATGTTTGCTATTGGGAGCAAAATGTATTAGATATAAATAAAATGGTATACGAAATGTAAATGTGGGAAAGCACCAGCGAGGACCCTTTCCCTCTCCCCATGGAAAAATAGCTTCACACACCCAAAGCCACAGGAATTGTGTGGGTGCTGAATAGGAAGGTACTAATGCAAACACATGGAAAACTTGTTACTCATGGTGTAATGCCTGCATGGCCAACTGGCATAGATTTATTGTGCGCATCACAGTATTTTCTGTTTTTCATATAGTCCCACTTCCTAGAATCATGTGGTTATGTGAGAATTTTGGCTTATAATTTAAAAAAATGCACATCTGGCCTTTAATGGGTGTGCAAAAGGCCTGAAAAACAAAGCAAATTATATCTTTCTGTTTGGGTTTATCTTCATTTTTTAAACCAAAATGTTAAGCCTTAACTTGTGACTAACAAGAGCAAGGGCAATTCCTCCTTCCCCCTCTACCCGATTACTGTTTTTCAGCAGTTGGGACCAATGACACTGAACTTGTTTGCAGAGTATTTAGACCTGATCCAGTGAGCTACACAAACTACCAGAAACTAAAGACTGGCAGAGAAATATGCTGTGGTATAACTGGGTTAATAAAGATGAATAATCAAATTCATCAGGCCCAGTTTAGGTATTTGCAGATATTCTGCAAAAAGTTCATCTGTTTATGGTTGAGTCCTAAAATGATGTAAAGCTCCTTCAATTCCTTCTGCTGCTGCTGACTGTACAGACCACCCAACATCACCCGCAATCAGGTCCTAATAAATTTCGATTAAGACTCAATGCGGCACCCTGAAATCCAGAACAGATTAAGGCAATATGCATCCAGGTTGCTGCCACCATCTCCCATGTGCCAGTGCACACGTGACCACACCTGAGCCAGCTCAGGGAGTTATCTAGCCAAAAAAACAACCCAGAAGCAGAACGATGTGAGCAGCCATAAGGGTGTGACATGGGGCAGCGGGGGGGGGGGGGGAAATATGACAGCTCCGTGCAGTAGCTGTACGTGCAGATGTACAAGCTGTAGCAGCAACTGCAAGGAGTGGACAGGAACAAGAGGCTGGGCGACGGGCCGGTGAGCGGTAAAGGAGAAACCTGGACTTAGACCTAAGTTACGGTGAAACCACACCTAGGATCTACAAGCAAGTCCCCGACACTCCAGCGTAGGTGTCTTGCCGCGTGTGACTGCCAAGCACTTCAAACGCAGAAGCAGGTGCACCCTCACCTGCCCACGCAGAACAGAAACACCAGAGCCGGGAAATTTTACATTTTCAGTACTGGCCCTCTGCTTAGTAACACGTTTGCTACCCTTCCAGGTTAGAAGCAGGCACTACAGGAAGCGGGATATTCTAATTGGATTTACAACCATTTCCAAAGGAGCCATTACTTTATGGGCCTAATGCTTCCTTGTCTCATTATTGCCGCTGACTCTACCGTTCCCGTGAAACCAAATGCAGCTTCTTCTCCTCAGCAAAGGACTGGGTCTAAGACGACGCTGCATGGCAGCTAGACGAACTCGAAGGAGCCAGCCACCTGTGAGCAACTCTGAAAACAAGTAACAACATGAAGGAGCTGCTAGTGAAAGCCCTGGAAACGTCCTCAAACCCTGTGCAAAGTCTAGCATGGAAATACTCCAAAAGGAAGGGCAGGGGAAGGCATTTTTGTGACACTGTCTTTCAGAATGAGCAGTGACAAGTTGTATAAGTCAGGGTTTTAAATGGTGTAACTGATATACATCAATCTCATGAAATGCTTTTTATAACTAGCTTCACCAATTACCACTACCTTATTTCAAAGTTTATAGTAGTAATTACAGCTCATAGATGTTGTAGTTAAGATTTAGCATTTGTTCCTAATACTGTAATTAACACAGCATATTATAAAAATTAAAAAAAAAAAAAAAAAAAAAAAAAAAAAAAANAAAAAAAAAAAAGTAAAAAAAAAAAGTAGAGCCCTACAGGTACAACCTTCCAAAAAAAAAAAAGAAAGAAATAGCACAGCCAGATCAAAACCACTGATATTCTCTAATTCAGCAATATGTCCCCTTATTTGTCAATGGGCAAAAATTATGCCCACATACTCTCACATGTAGTACAGCTCCAAGTCTGTATTAATTTAAAGCATAGATTTTATACCAGCTTAGAAATATCACTAGCATTTCTATGATGTACTAATAACAATAGTTTTCCATTTTAATAATTAAATGAGTTTTAATGCATAAGGAACAATTACAGATATTTTAATCCTTCCTCCCTCCATTTTCATTTTTCTGCATATGAATGAGGGGGCAGAGTCTGCTTCCCACCACCACCCTTCAAGATTTCCTAAAATAGTATTCCTTGATGGCTCCATGGCTCTTCAGATATTAGCCGAGCAATTAAAATCCTGAGATTGCCCTTTGGCAGTCTTTGAAGACATTGACTCTGACTCTTGACTGGCCTACGGCTTCCTTTTCCTCAACCCTGTGGCATGTAAAACTACTTCTCTCTTTCCCCTCCCAGGTCCCACCCTATCAGATGGCAATGCAGAAGAGTAAAATAAGGTCTGTGTGCCTTAAATTCACCCCAAGCTCATGACTTCAGTGTGCTAGTAAGAAATTAGAACATGAGCCGGTTTAACTCCTAACAGTCACCGTGACTAATAGTGTAATACAGACCCGATACAATTTCCTTTACCTCTTTTATGACACAATCACAAAATAATGCCAGCTCCAGCTAGGAATGCAAAGTCCTCAGTACCCTCGCATCCACCAACCTACGCGAGTGTGCATGCTATATTCTAATTGAAGTTGTGCATATTTTAGCATGAATGAGAAACTTCCCCTGGGAATACATAGGCACCAGTTAAATGAAATCTAAGACTCAGCTCACTGTCTTTCCCATTACCTGCAACACACTTTGATCAGTGGGGCATAAATAAACACATAAACATCCCATCTCTCCCAAGTTCAATGAGATACAGCAGAGTTCCTCCAGTTCAGCCTCACAGGCGGCTCTCAGTTGTAACTTCTGACATTGCCCAAACTCACCTAAACAAGTTTATCAGACTTGGCACACAGCAAAATGCTTCACTGTGCTCAAAAAAAAAAAAAAAAAAATCACTACAGGCAACAGCAAAGAGTACAATCTGGTACGATCACTGTAGTTTAGGAAAGCTAACAGCAACAGAGGTGCCTGAAGGGGGAAGGATTAGGAGGGTACCAGGAAAGGAGGGGGATGTCAGTGGACCATGCCCAAGAGGGAGGGAAGAGTCAGAGCTCTCCTTCTTAGTCTTCTTCCCAAATGCCCTCCTGTGTGGAAAATGGGTCTTCAGTCTTACCTCTGCCAGACTGGTGCACTTAAGGAACCCGGCTTTCAGCACAAATGTTTGCTGGCTATTACTGAACCCATCACCCCACCTCTTCCATGTGTGACAGCCAGCCGGTCAGCATATTAGCGGACAGGCAGGGGCACAAAATGAGTGACTTTTGCAAGTCCCCGACTCAACAGAACAGAAAACTGCAAGTGAGGCAGAGAGCTGAGGAGAAGACAAGCAAGGTCCCACCCTTGCAGCCAGCTGAGCGAGAAGCTGAGGCAGTGGTCCTTGCCTAAGAAGGGCAGCAAAGCAGGAGGGTTTAACAACCTGAGTCTAGCTACTGTTTTACGAGCAACGGCTCTGCCTTTGCTTGGTGGCAGATCCTGCTGCGCTGACAGCTGTATCTGGCTACGACTCACTGCCACGAGGCTGTTGAAGTGAAGAACAGCGACACACGTCTTGATGTGACAAATCTACTCTGTCACCCTTGGCAGTGCTTTACACAGGAGGTATGACACAGATCACGGTAGATCGGCTCCCAAGAAGCAATCACATTAAAGAAGGTGCAATTGCAGCCACACTCACGGCAGGCGGTATCAGCATTACTGCTTTTGCTGCACATGTGGGAGACACCCTGCACTCCAAACATTCGGCTGTTCCTGCTCTACTAGCATTTACCCTAACAGAAGGTGAAAAGATGCACCCATAGGACTGCTGTTTCAAGTCTTGCCACTACTAACAGCTACAGCTTATGAACAGTTAAACACAGTTGCCGTCACCTAGAAATTTCAAGCTGGTGGGTCCACAAAGGATAACTGTTATCATCAGTTACATAATACAGGCTGAAACGGGAACATGCACATTAGGATACTAGGAGCTCTCCTTCCCTCAATTCACCACTGCAGTCACTCATTAAAAGAAGGATCTACAGAAGGCTTAGATTATAACTAGTTTTTTTCAAGGCAACCAAGAACTGTGCCTTCATCCCCAGACCTCATTCAGCACAATCACCAGTTGCTAATTCAGGCAGTTTCCAGCACTTTCTGCCCATCTGAGGGTCATCTGTGCAACTGAGGTAATAGTAACCCCTCCTACCTCGCAGATTTACTCTGAGGATTAGTTAGGGAGTGGCTGCTCAGTGCACTGAATATGCAAAGCCCTGCTATAAACTCTGTATCTGATTGCAACTGTAAGCAAAGTCTTATTTAAGCAATCCCTTCACCAACAAAAATATATTGACTACTCAGTCTGTTCTCTCCGTATCTTTTGCCTCCAAGCTCTTCTAGATACAAAAGACGTTACTAAATTATTTTCCTTCTGTGCTGCAGAGTTGTTCAGTTCAAAAACAATAGACACATCTTTCACAGAAAGTAGTGTCCATAATTAGTTGGTTTAGTTCATTCTGGACCAGCGTTACTCTGGCATCATACTTCTTGTACTATAGGGATCTTAGTGCCCAGTCAATGAAAGCCCCCTGCCCCATAACCTCACATACATCAGATATTCACAGTTGTCTATTTCCCACTGTGTCCAAATTCAGCTGAGGCCCTTTCTGCAATTCCATCAATTTTATGAACTGAGGACATACAGCATCAGGTATTTCTTGTTACCTCTAAGCACAAAACTGTATCTCTCTACCAAACCATTCTTTAAAACCAAATTGGTGTTTTTGCACATGCTTACCTCAACACTTCTGTATTTGGCTCCTGCATCTGTTAGTACATTTTTTTTTAATTATTATTTAAGTGCACTTTGTTTACTCTTCCATTGTCACAACCAAACTTTGTACAATGCCATCTTTTAAATTAACTTTTCAAAGACAACCTTCTAGTAAAGCATAATACATTTCAGGGCAGATTTTTTTCCATACTGCCTTGCTGAACTTGAGATTTCTGTTCATGCCAGTTTTCGTTCCACATGCAATGGAGCACATCTCATCTTTTCTTGTTCTTTTTTTAAAGTCATTTTGCTATGACTGTCAGAGTCAGAGTCAATCAATTTTTCCCCTTTTACACTCAGATGCCTATTTTCATGCCTTTGGTATCACTATTATTACACACTCGGCAGCTGAATAGGTAAAAATGACGCTGTGTACAGAACAAAGGCAAAACGGCTTTGGTATGTCTGATAACAGACACTGGGCAGCTCAGCTGTCATGA
Organism: Pandion haliaetus; assembly: GCA_013401275.1. Taxonomy (NCBI): domain Eukaryota; kingdom Metazoa; phylum Chordata; class Aves; order Accipitriformes; family Pandionidae; genus Pandion; species Pandion haliaetus. The sequence goes on from VYZV01030284.1 coordinate 182,302, forward strand.
ATTTTCTATATATGCAGCCACAATTTTAGGCTGCTTTTTATGGCCCTGACCCTCCCTTGTGACTGGTCATAGCACACACTACAGTGACATAACTTGCATGCCTGGCCTTGCTCTTCCAGGATAAGGCACATTTCATTACTCCATCATACGTCCAAATTGCTCATCTTCCTTTCTCTGCACATCTCTGAAATGAAACGGCTCGGTTTACTCATTGTGCAGGGGCAGGAAGGTAAGGTGGGCCGAACGAGCAATGTCAGAGGAAGACTGCTTCCCAGATGGCACAGGACTCGGACTGAAATAGGCAGTGTTGACTCTGTGCATATAGGAACACCTTATAGCTTCCCTTTTCAGTTCCCTCCCTGTGCATTAAGAGAACATCTCCTCTTCCCAGTGGTGCCCAGGGATGAGGAAGAGAGCAACAGTGCAGTAATGTACCTCCCATCCTTCAACACAGCACTAGATAGATGTTAAGAAATTACTGGTGACTGGAGGGGTAAACCCATCTCTCTGTCACTTTCACATTTAGGAAAACACACCACGACCCATAATTTGCTATAAAAATAGGGATACTCCCACTTCTCTTTGCTTGTCTCCCCACAGCATCCTCTCTCTGCCCCAAGGCTTGTCACAGCATAGAGTCTTGACAGGGTTGTGTGCTATATTAAGCCTTCACAGTGCTACCCCCACTGCCCATCCTGAGCCTCTTCAGGCCTATACCCAAAACATGCCTTTCCAGGAGAAAACACCTTTCCTGTGGAGGGTTAAAGGAGGGAGAGACAAGTACATCATTTTAAAAACACCGACAAGATGCATCTGCTATATTGTACTCAGACTTAAGCCTGAAGTATCTCCATGTGCAAAGTGAGTTACAGAAAAAGTGAGATGCAGAGAAGCAACAAACAACGGGAAGAGTTATTTCAGCCATCTGCAATACCAACAATCAGGACTGAATCCTCACTATTCTAAATACCACACAGAGAGATACTGTCCCTGTCCTGCAGGGCTGGCAGTATACTTAGAACATCTCTTCTCCTATTAAATCCAGCAACAGAGGGGAAACAGATACACACCGCACCTTCTCAACTTCACTGCTATCAACCTGACAGTCCTCGCCTGTACAAACAGATAGTGATCTTGGAGTACTTCAGAAAGGAGATTGACTCAAATGTTGCAGCTAGATTAGATTTCTTAGGTCTAGAGTTACCCTCAGATGCCTGCATTATGGAATACCTACAGTAAAATTTCTGCATCTAAACAGAAGCTCAGGCTTAATCCATACCAAAAGGATTTTACCTAGAGACTAGACCCACTGAAGACACAGCTACAGCATCAGAGCTTTGCTAGGCGCTGGTATGGCTATGGCATCCTTCCTTCTCCTATGAAATGGAAGTGTACCAGCAAGGCTATACTCTTACTGGTGTACTCTTACAAAGTTTCTGCTAGCACCTCCTCACAGGACAGGAATCTGTAGTAAAGACATAAAGGCCCAGTTAAGATTTAGGCTATTTAAAGAACTTATATAGGCACTTTTGATCATTACACCTGTAAATTTTTGTAAGTATAAAGCATACATACCATAAAGCTTACACATGCTTATCTTCTGTAGCTGCCCAGCAACACTGTGGGCAAAGCATCTTCTTCTTGCCGCCCCTCCTCCCACTAGTGGTGTAGGTGTTAGTTTAACACTGATCTGGGCATCTATTTCTATTAGAAGTGAATATGCAAGCGTAGCCATTGCAGCCACCTTGCGGCAGCTGTGAACAACGAGCACGTCCAACAGGGTCTGCTCGTAACCCAGCCTTGCGCCACACGTCCCCGATTATCTCCGGGCTTCTGCGACCTGAACGAATCGTGCCCTGACATGACCAGGATCCTAATCTCCTCCCTCTAGAGGGATTTATTTTGGATCCATAAACTCTACTGTTGGATTCATCAATGAAGCAGCAGCCGTTCCTCACCTCTCCTCCTCCAGTCACACCCTGTGCAAGGCTGGGTCTGCTCACCAGCGTATGACTCTGCTCTGCCCACGGGTGGCACATTCAGGGGACCACCAAGCTTGTGGATCCCACTGGGCACCACCTCAGCCTGACCCAGGTAAGGATTTGGAAAGTTTTATGTATGATCAGCAGCAGGAACTCCAGAGCTGAATGCACTCTGAGCACCAGCAAGCCCATGGGCAGCGGACCTCACACGCTGAGCGCCTGCGTGCAGCTAGATGTTCAGTTTGAGACTACAAAGAGGAAGTTTGACATCTGAACGTCACACACTTCTACGTGACTTACTGCAAATAGGATAGGTTCTCAGGAAGCTAATTTAAGGCCAGCTCTGCTTTAATGCAGTATTCTCTGAGCAGCAGGTTCATGCGCTTCCTCCCACTTCAGTTCATTTCTTGTATACTATCCAATTACAATTTCTGTAGCCACTCCTCCCCAACCTCTTCTAGCATCAGAACACACTCTGTTTTGTATACATTTACATATATGTATCTATTTACATACGTACATTTGTACACATGTCATGGTAATCAACTTCCCCCCCCCTCTAAATTTTTCCCCACTATCAAAACCAATAGCCCTCCCTGTGACCTTGCACTGAACTTGTACTAAAGTCATGGGAATTTCTTCTTTAACTTCATCTAGCTGTGATCCAACTCCCAAACCATGAGCTCAAAACGAGTCTCCACCACAGGCTCAGTTCCACATTCCCCGCACTGTTCAGTGTTGCACTTGAAGGAACGGTGTTTACAACAATAGATGGGGAATGGATTTTGTCCCAGCAAACTAATTCCACTAGAAGAGCAAGAAAGCTGGAGTCACTTGTTAATGGAAGATACAAGATTAATGAAGCTTTCCCAAAAAGGTACCCCACCTTGCCCAGGCACTGAAAACCACTGAGAACCTCACACCTAGAATGCACAAATACATTAGCTGGCAACTTTTCTGCATTGCTGAACCTTTCATAGGTATCAGTACGTCACACACAAGGCACAGACCTTCTTTGCACATTAAATGCTCTTTCTCACACAAAGCCTAACTCCCAACACACGCTTCCTGATGAAAGACATAAATGCAGCTGACCTAAATAAACCCAGTCTTGGATAAATGCAGTTCTCCGAAGTCATGCAACAGAGTTAACCTGGGCTACTGAGCAAATCAGGGCATCTATTCTCACACATCTGTTGCAAAGGGAAGGTGAAAAAACACATTAGCTTCCATTAAGATTTAAGGTAAGGTGTGCTTGTGACAATTCCTGTATCTCAAGACTTAAATTCACAAGCTCTTCAGCTTGCCAAAAAGAGTCCCACTCTCTGCCCTCCTTATTCCCACCCCCACACTGCCCTTTCTCTTCTGGCAGTACAGGCATGCCTGTGGTCTCGCAACGGATCAGAGCAGGGAAGCAACACGGATGACAACAGGTAGGCACAACAGCTTCTTTCAATGGCAGTGCCCACCGGGAGGATCTGTGCAACCACAGCCTGTTTACCCGAGTGCAGAAACATAGGAACTGAAAGTGCAATTCCTTCTTGCATCTAATCCGGCACAGACACGGGGTCGCTATTGAAAGAGGTAGTCCCTCTCCACGTTCCTCATGCCCAGTGGCATGCTACCCTTCTGCATCAGACCTAGCACCATCTGGCCACAGAGCAGGCTGATCCAACTTCCACATCCAAAAGCTGTATTTTTTGTTTAGGGAAGGGGGTTAATTTTCAGTTGGAGCAGTGATTGAACTGATTTGAGGCGACTTGGTCACTAGATCTGATCCAAGGGGAGCAGCAGGAACTTGCAGTCAGGACTGGATGAGAACTGGATCATTCCTTCAGCAGCAGCCTGTAGTTACACTAGATTAACCATCACGTGAAGCTGTACTCCAAGCAACACAAGTTATTCAATTACATTTCTCAGAAAGCCCTGCCTGCGCACAGACACTGCAGCTAGGCACTCCTAGCTGCTGCTCTAAATCATACTAGTCGCCCTATGACTACAGCTCCACGATTGCCTCTTCCCAGAAGCAAGACGTTAGCACGGGTAACAGCTGTAAGCTTGTGGTACAATAGGCCATCTTTTTGCTGGAATGTGTCATCCTGGCAGCAACAGGCTCTGTAATCTGGCATGAAATTTTGTAGCAAGACTTTGCGGTTAGGAACCAGGCTGGACAGATTGAGATAAGAAATCAACAAGTGTAATCAGCCACTGGAATAATTTACCTGGGGAACCAGTGCAGTCTATCACTTCATATCTTGAAATCAAGACCGGGTACTTTTCTAATAAAATTTTGGATTCAACACAGCGATAACCAGCTGGGAATGTAAATACCAGCCAGGGGTCAGAATAAGGCATCTGTCCCCAAATGGCTGATAGCAGCAACATCAACTGTACGATCACCTCACAGAAGTGGGAAACAATTTCTTTCCAAACGGCCCAAGTGCCAAAACAACAGAGCACAATGACACTTGCACTGAAGACACTTCTAAGTACTTCATTAAAAGATACAACCAGAGTTCAGTGGGGAGCTGCAAAGCTGAAAGGAATTGCAAGTTATCAGGCATGACTATTGAAATAAGCTAGCGATGTACAATTTAGCTAAGCAGTAGCTATGTAGCCAACACCAAACTGGAAAGATACCAGATGACAGAAGGCATAAAAATTTTTAGAATCATATATTCATAGGAAAAAAAATATTATTTCAATTAGTAATTTGAAATCCCTTGCAGGTTGTTTCTTAAGTTTTGCCTGGAGTAACCATGGAGAGTGAACATATTTTGCATAAATACAAACTAATTAAATAATACAGCCCACTTTAAACCAGACTCCAAAGTAGAGTATGTTAAAAAAAACACCTATGCTAAAATTTGGCTCTTTAACTCTAGAAAGCACTTGAAAGAAGTGCACTGTAAGAAAGGAGAGGACTCAACAGAACAGGAGCAAGAACATCTCTCTAAAGTTAACAGGATGAAATAGAAGTCCCAGGGAACAGTCTCTTACCGGCAAAACCTATCAGAGGAAGCATTCAAGTCCCACTATTTCAGACAGCAGGAACAGGGGGCTTCAGCAGGAGCACCAAGTTCAAGACTAGTCACCTGTTGTCACTAGCAATTACACCATATAACCCCACTCACAGATTTATCAAGATCACTAGGCTACTGTACAGACAGTACAGTAAAAATGCTGCCCTCAATCATGAGTTGGCAAAATGAGACTCTACACAGAAGCCAGCTGAGCTTTTCCAAATATTAACAGTAATTGAGAATTAAGAAGAATTCAGATTTGGTGCAACGTTGAGCCTGATTTATGGATGCCTCCTCCTCACCCAATTCAGTCGCAGTTCTGAAATCTGGGTCACCCATACATTATTCCTCCAAACCAAGCCACCTCCCTCCCGTGCAACACTTTCAAAGGACTCTGCCCTTATGCAAGCCATCTCCATCAAGCCATTTTAGGTTACGAGAAACTCCAAAACACCAGAGAATCAGGTCACAAAACTCCAACAACATGCTACAGACGTGGCTTGGTCAGAGACGAACGGGCACGCAGCTCAAGGAGAAGCCAACAGCATCCACATCCAACAGCTCCTTAGCAAAGTCTGCAGCAAGTCAAAACAGATGGGTTGAACTCAGATTTCCTTCCCTGCCCCTGTACTCCCTACCACGTTTGATCCAGATCTTATCCAACCTCCAGGAATAAATGAAGCATCGAGCGCAAGGGTAACACGGGTGCTGAGGGGGAGGATGGGTCAGGCCAGAGCCATGGGAGCTCGAAAGCCCCTCTGGTAGGTTATTTGGGGCGCTGAGGTTGCCATCAGAGCTGCTGCAGTGGCTGGGACTCTGAAGCGGCTGCGGGAAGGAGATGGGAAGCGAGCAGCACGCAGGTATCTCGCCTTTCGTTCCTCTGCCTTCCTTCCGTGACAGGCCATAAAGTCACGAGGCGGCAGCCAGCAGAGCAAGAAGGAAAACAACAAGGTGTCCAGAGTTCATTCAAGCACAGCCCCGAGACTCCCGGGCCCTGGCCCGGCTGGAGCTGAAAACCCAGCGAACACCGTGGGATCTCGCTCCTGCGTGGGAGGCACCACTTCTGCGGGAACAGGCTCCGGCTGCTGGCAGCTGAGCCTGAGACCGGGCCTGTGCTCCGGGCCCTACCTGCTGCCGGCAGCAGCAGGAGGAGAAGGAGGAGAGTAGCGGCGGCGGGGTGG
>VYZV01030284.1:189379-221760 GCA_013401275.1 Pandion haliaetus
TTTTTTTCTTTTAATTGCAACGGGGGTGATAACTGCGTCTCTCCCGGGTTTGGGGGCGGGGGGGGAAGAAAGGCGCTTAGCGTTCGGTTGCTTTGCCTCCAGGGCAGAAGCAGAGCGGGTACACCTGGCCCGCAGATCCCAGGTACCCGGACTAGCTCAAGAAATAGAAGAGCTTTTTAATCCTTTTTTTAAAATTTTTTTTTCGTTACCTGAGTCTTTTGTTTTCCCGCTCCTTAAGGTCACTCCTTAACTTTGCAGGCGTGAACCCTCCTGCTTTGTGTTTCCTCCCAACAGGCAGCCGGGGTCTTACGGAAAAGCACCGGGTGTCGGGAGAATCGTCCTCGCTACACGTGGCAGAGCTTTGCCCCTGCAGCAGCAGAGCTCGGGGATCCCAAGATTACATCTGAGATCGTCAAATAAATGTAAATGAATTAAACACCTGGATTCACAAGAAGTCGAGCGGGATGCAGGTAGAAAAAACTCGGTAGGTTGTGTTAAAAATCTGAATCCACAGCTACCATTCTCAAGCACCCTGTCTCTCCTAGGTACACAGGTAAATATCCTGAGGAGCCGTACCTACATCAAAGCTTTCTCTGATTGCTGTGGTCTGCTGTGGACTGAAAGGGGACAGTATATCCATTCCCAGTAAGGGAAATTCTGTCCCTGTTTGCCACCTTGACTGTAGCAATAGGGGCAGAGAGCCTGTAGGGAGACTTCCCCCACGTAGGAGAGTGGAACAGAACTTGGCAGAGAAGAGACATAAATAAAGGGAAAGAAGGGGGAGGTGTCTAGATACAAGACAATGTGTTTGGGAGTAGCAGGGCAAAGGGAAACCCTGACACAGCTGATTAGCGTGAATGTAAAAGAAGGGGCAAAATCAGAAATTTGGGGGTTTTCATTCAGTGGCAAAATAAACAGTAGGTTGCTTGATTCTCCACTGCCCCAGTTTTATTATTTGCGGCATAGGTGCCTGGATTTGCTTAAAGGAGTACAGGATTTATGTGAGCATGCACTTGACTGCAGTACAGATCTTTGCTCACAAAGACTGCAAGGTGAGCAAAGAATTACGCTAGACAGGTGACTGAGGAAGGCATTACCTGTATTATATTTTCTGTTTCCTCAAATTGATACCCAGTGCCAACTCTTTGCTGAGTCTTTTTTCCTAATCATCTCATCAGGTGTGTATCCTCCAGGACGTGCTCTGAAGAGTTCAGCAAAAGAGAAGAGGGAGCTTGACCCCACCACTGGAGAAACCCTGTAGCCCACACCCAGGCAATCCTCAACTTTCCCTTCCCTGCATGATCCGTGTGGGGTCTCCCAGGCAGGAAAACTCACTCCAGAAGCTGCACACTGAAAGCTCTACCCAGCCAGCAACAAAATCATACTTGTGCTTGCTACTGCTTTCTGATTCAATTAATGCTTTTATTTGTTTGTGTGGATGAATTATTTCATCATAGTGGATCAGCTTCTGGAGTTGAGATTCCTGTTCCACATCACTGCATTTACAGTCAATGGAGAGGAAAGCGATGCTTCAAATTCCCACAAGCCAAGAGACTGGGGAAATCAATTCTGGATCATGTTTCTCTTGGGTTGGTATTCAAACCTCTGAGACATTACATAAATAGGTGATGCCTCTTCCTACTGTATTTTATAAATTCCTAGCAACTGGCAGCAGGCTGGAGTTGGGCATCCTGACTGGAAAACAGCACCTCTGTCATCCAGAAAAGGACAACTCATTGTCTAAGAAGGGCTTAACCTTTACCCTTTTCCTTGGCACCTGCAGCAGCTCCAGAGGCAGCCTTCTATTTGCTTTTGTGAATCATATCCTGAGGTACCTCGCTTTCCCTGCCCGTTGCACAGGGAGTTTGAGTGCCTAACTTTTCTTCATGCATTACATATGGTGAAGAAGTGCCTAAAAGTTACAATGTGGAGCTCTTGCTATAGCAATATTTATATCCTTCTGTGGGCCAAGCTCTCCTTCCCTAACTTTGTGGGAACTGGGCTCCTAACTTCTGTGTGGACCCACGCAAAATTATTGCAGTGCCATTCAGGTACTTCTTCTGCCTGTGGCATGGAAGAATATGTGTCAACGAAGAATAGGTGTGCTATAGAATTGCTGAGGCTGGCCGACACCTCCGGAGATCATCTAGCCCAGCGCCTGGCTCAGAGCAGGGTCAGCTGGAGCAGGCTGCCCAGGACTGTGTTCGGTCAGGTTTTTAGTATCTCCGTGGATGGAGACTCCAACAATCTTTCTGGGAAACCTGGGCCAGTTTAACCACCCTCACAGTAAAAGAAAGGTTTTTCTTATGTTTAGAACATCTGCACATCTGGAGCACTGCACAGTGTGAGCAAGAGAGGTCCTGTCCCATGCTGGGAATACCCCCCCTTCTCCTTTAGGAAGGTAAGCTACAGTGAGTCAGTATTTTTTGGCCAGTAGATCCCACAGCACAGGGGTCCTCTCCCAGCAAGTCGAGAGCCAGCATTAGTGGAGGCATTACAGAAAGCAGCACATCCTCCTCATAAACATCCCATCCAGCTCAAGTCCTGTGTTGTCTCATCCTTGCTGCTCCATAGCAGACATTATTCTGGGTTTAACTTCTACTATATGCAAAGCACACGGTTGTAAACCTAAAAAGCCAGGCAGATGGCAGGACAGAACCTGGCAGTTTTAGTAACTCATAGTTAAGCTGCTGATGTGTCAAAAGTACTGTGGCAGGGGTCAAAGGATCTTCTTAAAATTAACTAAAATCATCTCCTTGAGCCCTCACTCCTTGGAAAACCAAATAACTTCCCTGGGCATGTTTAGCAGCCATACCTTCCTCCAAGCAGAGGCAAACCTGCATATATGGCAAGAATGGAAACAACACTGAGCTTGGAAACTGAACCAAAGTAAGTTTATACAAGCAGCAAGTAAAACACCCATCCCCAGTGAGTCAGGTCCTGGCTGTTTCCTTCATTTCCTCCAGGGCTTGCTGTGAACATCCAGCGATAACGGTCCTTCTGAAATTCAGTCATCTCCTTTCCTGCCCCTTATTTACGGCTTGTTCTTGGCAGTTAGCAGAGTCCCAGAATCCAGCACTGCATTTCCACAGGCCCCTCTCCAGCACACCGAGAGAAGTGTAGACTCTCCCAGGCCTCAGCTCAGCTTCGGTACCACAGGTCCTGAGCTCTTGGTGGATTTGTAGGTGCTAGCGCCTTGTTGAGCTACAGCAGGTGCTGGAGTAAAAGAGGAAAAACCGTCTGATTTGCACAGTTCACTCACATTTTTTGTTTTTATCTTGAACACAGCCTTACTATTGACAGGGTTTATATATTCTTATAACCATCCCTTTGGATTCAGTCTGGTAGGGCAGAAGGGATGCAGTGGAATATTAAGCTGTTTCAGCATGCAAACTATCTCTCAGAGATATGGGTTTGAGTCTCCCCGGTTCAGATTAAGCTGTATCTCGTGCTCAGATTTCCCCACATGACAACAGCTAGGAAGAAGCAGTATTTTTAGCCTTTGTTTCTTTGTTTATTTAAGTAGTTCTTAATTTGTGGAAGTGAGCTTAGGCCTGTCTTAGTCTGAGAATCTGCTTCAGTGGCAGTCATGGATGCAGTTGTAATGGTTAACTCCTACTGTTGTCTGGCAGAGCCATCACTTATCCCAGGCATTCAAGTGGCTATGAACTTCATATAGACAAGCACTGATTTCTGGAATCTTTCCTGAAATTTGTTCCATCCTATGTCCAGGAAGAGGTGGCCATGACAGAAAGGATTAGGAAAACGCAGAGCTGGGAAGGTCCTTCATGTGATATGGCTAAAGATGCTTGCCTATGTGAAACTAGTTATAAACCTGCATTGCTGACGTAATCTGAGTTAATAACAGTAACTCTGAGACAAAAACCCCTATTGTCGAAGAGCATGTACATCCCGAGAAGAGCAGTCACAGACTGCCATGGGCTTCCTCCATTTCGTTCTCGCATGCTCTCTCTCCTGGGAACCCCAACTACCCTGCAGCCGACAAGTGACCTAGACACAACACCACATTTGCTCTTTCAGAATAAAACTAGGAGCAAAATAATCCACTTAAATTATATGACTTTATAATCCTTACTCAACCTCATCCTTTTTTTTTTTTTTCCTACAAAAAGCAGTAAGGACTCTCTGTCCAAATGGATACGTACATGTGCCATGGAGTGATCGTTTTATGTCATGATGAACTATGTACCAGTTACTATGAAGGTCTACATTGGCAGGATGGATTAAGAATTAATGGCTCATTTAGTGTGTTGTACAAATTTCTCCCAAAATAATAGCAGTGGTCTTGCCTGATGTGCAAATTGGGCCATTTTCCTATTGGGTTTCTTGCTAAACCCTGCTTCCTTACAGATGCCAGGAAAATTTAAACAAATGGACAAGACTTCAGACTGACAGTCAGAGACAAAGGCTGCTGTTAGAGGCACGAGGGTGAGGGCTTGTCTGGAGAGTCCGTGCCTGTCAGCTGTAAGGTGGCAAAAGTGTGTTTCTATTTGCATACATCCATTTAGCCTGACATTGTATGACATTTCACTTGATTAGAAGCTACTGCCTGTTTTAAAAGGCAGGAAGGTGGTTCTTACTTTGTGAACGTGGGCCTGGCGGAGGCTGTTGGGCTTTCCCAGTTACAATCACAGCTGCAGCTCTTTCACTGCAACCCGGACTGGTGTCAAGGAAAATAACTGCTCATGCCAGGACTTCAGAAAGTTGTCACCTTCACACGTGCAAATGCTGGTTTCCTTCACCTTTCCTGATTTGGGTTGAATTGGAGCTAGGATGGCCAGTCGCCAATAGCAAAAGCAGGCAAAATAGCCTCGGATGTTATTTTTTTTTGCTGAGGGTGCAAATATTGTCAGCTGAGCAGAAGACAAGACAAACTGCTGTGAACTGCTCATAGCATTAGGTACAAACCAAAGAAAGAAGAAGAAAAAAATCCCCACAACGTATCTCCTACACAGTATTTCATATGATTAGCTACAGCAAAACACAACCCAAAACTTCACATCTGTTTCCTTATATACTGTTTTAAAAGACAGTAAGGAATAGATTAAAGCTTAATCCAATTCAATTAAACATCCTTTTATTCAAGATTAATAAAATAAGGACTTCTGGCACAAGCGAGAAGCTCCTTTGCATAAATATTGGGGAAAAAAAGGAGCTATAACTAAATGGGGTATATTCTCTGAAGCAGTTACCCAACCTTTAACAATACAAACTGTGGACAAAGTGACCTGTTTCCTGCTCACCAATAGTATTTGGCAAGTCAGTGACTGAATTTTCAGTGAAATAGTAGTAAGCTTTTACATTTTTAGGAGATTTTCCTCAGCCAAAATTGCAAAAATTGCATTTGATATACTTAACGCAATATGACATCACGCTCCTTCCTCTTGAATATATGGCTTTTCAAGCCCTATTCCCACCTGATTAATATACAGAGAGCTATATGGAAGTGTCCCTGCAGCTAAATAACATGAGCTTGAGATACACTTTTTTTTCCAAAATGTAAAGCTTGAACTAGTGCAGGGAAAAGATGGTTTATGACCAAGAAAGAGCAATGAGGGCATTCCTTGATACTTCACACTGAATAAGTGTCTTTCACTGAGTAAGACTATTGCAGTAATTTGTGGCCCGTTGTCTGCACAGATCAGGGGTCCATGGGCTACCTGAAGAGGATCCACAAAAGGTAACAGGAAATAAAAGGCAATGTCTGTAAACAAGGATCCTAAAATCAAAAAACAGGTTAAAAAATGGTGCTACATATTATTGAGATGCCTCCAAAAGGACAAAAACACATGGAGAAAAAACATTTGTACTAGGGAATGAGCAGTCAGACAAAGAGAAAGAGAGGAAAGCTTTTAATGGGCTTTGCTTCTACTCCATCATCCAAAGTGTTAATTCCTGGTAATCCAGAACATGCAACATTGGTCTTACTATCCAGAAATACCACAAACAAATTTTGAAAAAACTTAAATGAAAGCTAGTTATGCAAACATTTCCAAACAGCTGTTCTTTCACACCAATTGACAGAGGCAATTTCCAGCTCAGTTACAATTTTAAGGAAATATTTGTGCTTACGCTTTCTCCCCACTGCGATGCTACGTGCAAAGGATAATACGGTTGTTGCTTATTCCTGGCAGGTGCCTCTTACAGACCAAAATCCTACATTACAGCTCCCAGGGAGGCTTTAGGAAGCCAACAGTGCAGCTCTCCATTTCCTGCAGCACTCTTGATTTCTGTGTTTGTGAATCTGAACACTGCAAGAGGAATGCAAAACGCTATTTTTTCCCCAAATCCCTTGGTTATCTCACAGATCTGTGAGAACAGCTGAGACCATTGTGGGCTGCAGTGCAGGGGAGCAGTGGCTTCCTGAAGACATTGCAAAGTCTGGTCCAGGCAGTGAGGCTGTTCTGATGCCTCTGCAGCTGTCTGACTGGGATCCAGTTCTTAAGAGCCCCATCTTGGGTGTTGCCTCCCCTGAATGGGAGACTAATTTGCTAACAGCTTTGCTCTTACATGCTCATTTTCTTCTGGGGTTCTATCCAGAGCTCAGGCTACATGGCTGTAATTCATAGCCTCGATACTTTAAAGCTATCATTCCCTCTCTTTACTGCTGCAGGACTCTTGATCCTACAGACGTTTAAGAATCAAATTCTCCCTGCAGCCGCAGGGGGGATGGCCTGTGAACTTGGCCTCTTGGAACGGAGGAAGTCAGTGGAGATCAGCATCGGCAAACAGGCAAAGGGGAGTTTGCCAGTGTCGTGTCCAGCTGTCCTTCCTGTGCGGTGGCAGCGGAGGGGCAGGGAGGGCAGCTGCACAGAAGATAAATGCTTGAATTAGACCCATCTAAATCCTCGTGCAAACATGAATCAGAGTCCTAATGCTGTGTCGTGGTGCAGTAAGTTGTTCCCTAGCCCACTCCCTACATGTGTCTCACTTACACATGCAGGTAAATGCTGGATTTGGGTCTCTAACGGCCTTGCCCTTTACCTGGACTTCATACACTGATGTTTCCTCTCCTTCCCTAGGAGTGAAAAAAGGCCTAAACAGAGCAGATTAGTGACAATGGCTATTTTCTCCCTTTCTCTTCCCCCAACGTCCTTTGAGAAGCCCAGGAGAAGGCTACTGGGACTCTTGGAATACCTGCACTCCATTTGCCAAGGCAAGAACTTAAGCATAGTCTTCCTCTGTACTTTTCTCATATACATATAGACGTTCATGGCAATAACTTGTTAGGTGTATGTGTATGACACACAAAGCCCTCTGTAGTAAGGATGCTGACAAGAAATAAATCAATTATCTACCAGAAGAACTAGGAAACTTCATTCCTCCTTTCTGCCTTTCTGCTCTCTTCAGATTCAGGCCCGTTGTCCTGTGGTCATTTCTTCAGGCTTCCTGCTCGACTGTGAGCTCAAGAAATAAATTACTGTAAGGGAAAGGTGGAAAACGGACGAAGTCACGCCACTGCAGGCAATCTTATTCTAGTCCAGAGCTGCTCAAACAGTGAATTATAGTTAGAACCTCAGCAAAATTGAGCATGGAGAGCAAAAATGAAAGGAGAAGCAGAAGGGGCTTGCCAAACAGTCCTCTGGTTCAACCTGAAAGGGAGGATCTTGCTGTGTAGGAGCTGGATGCAGAAAGCACTGCACCTGGATGCATGCAGGTTTTTACCCATGCAGACAGCTGCAGCACCTTAGCATGTGCAGCACGGGTGGGAGGATGACATTCAGAAACCTTTCCCTGTGCTCGAAACAGCAGTGCTGCCTCTGCCCCAACCCCATCCTGCCTGGCCCTGCTCACTCGCAAACCACTGTGCTAAGAAGCTACTTCTTCCTAGCTGAGATCCTCATACGATAATGTCCATCTAAGTGTTGTTGCTTGTGGTACAGGTCAGTAGTAATGACTCAGACCAGCCCTTTACTTTCCTTCCTCTTGTTGGCTAGACACAAAATCCAGCCCACAAACAAATTAATCCGTCCCATGCAGCAATAAAGATGATTCCCTGTTAATTACCAAATTGCAACACAAAAGTCCCTGGCTTGTATTAAAAGACTCTTGAATGGCTATGAAAGCAAGCACTTGAAAAGTTCAGAAATTCCAAATTCTCCTTGTGACCTGGATGTAGGGTTTGGGGCTTTCTTTTTGGCTTGTTTGGTGGATATCATTAGGCATAATAGTGTAACTTTTAATGAGACAAACACAGTAATTTTTCATCATCTTAGTTTTTGCGGAAGAGGACAAACAAGGCTGAAAGGTGCCTTCCTCCACGCTCGGTGCCTTTGAATGAGGCGAGTCCTTGAGGTGATCATCCCCAAGCTTCTATAGGTAATGACGTAGTGCCCTCTGTTGGGAAGCTCTTCCTGACGCTGTGTCCAGGTGAGGTAACACTAACACCAATACCGTACTGTTGTACATGCTGCGGTACACCAGTGAAGTCCGTGCAGCATCATGCCAGCAGGTTTAAAAATCAACTTACCTTTTCCTCCCTCGGATACTTTTTGTTAGGCTTGGGCAAGGAGATGCAATGGATTGCTATTAAGACTTCCTGTGAGAGTGTTCAAGAAAGATCTACTGGTTTATTAGTTTCAGCTTTAAAAAAAAACCAAAACCCCTCCTCTGTGATTTCAGCCACAGAAGGAAACGAGAGCCCCTCGTTCAGCTCAAGGCACACAAGTCAAACTGGCTCACATCAGCAGGGAGGTGTGTGGGGCTGTAGACTGGCTGCTTACTCCGGGTCTGTGGGTGGTGGAGATCAGCTTTAGCCCAGAGAAACCGGCCCTAGTCTTTGCCCGGACAGAGAGGGGTTGTCGGGCATGGGAAGCAAACCCTACTGCCTGGGATGCTCTCTCCTGTAGCACAACAGTTCTTTCTCCCATTCCTCACAGCAACAGGAGAAACCCCTCTCCTCTGGGGCTTTGACTGATCCCTCTTCCTCCCCTACCCTGCAGAAGCAGGGCCAAGGTTGGCCCTTTTATCTCCCACCCCATCCTGCCATCTTCAGCATCCAGTCCTAACTATACATCAATGAACCCTCACCCTACTCCAGAAATTGCAATGAGATTAATGCTATGGTTCTCCAAAACACCTGCACTGTGTTGGCCCAGGATAATGTAACTTGGCAGGGTCTACCTGGAGAGTACAGCCCTGGTCATGGACATCTTCTGTGGGACCAAACCCTTACTGTAACCCAATCCTCACCTAGTTTCTGATCCTTAATATCAGTGACCTTGTTAGACCTTGAAAATGCATGTTCTCTTCTGGCTCATGGTAGCACAAGACGAAAACCCCACTAGGCCAGCCATGGTGGCTTTCCTGAAGGCTCTAAACTTAACATGAATCCTGTAATGGCACACAAATTTAATAATAGAAAAGTGAGCACATGTTCCTGAAATCACCTCCACAGTGTTGGCCCGTTTTATACCGGGAGAGGATTCCCCATGCCCCTCACTCCTCTCAGTCATGGAAAATGAAACCTTCCCCATATGATGTGTTGTAAAGAGGGATGTGAGTTTGCAGAGAAATATGACCATCCACACAGGGGTGGGGAAACATTGTTTGTCTGGAGCTATGATGCTATTGTTGGAAGGGCAGACTGAAGCAGGATTGTTTCATACAAGCAAAGGCACATTTTTCATGAAGTAAGCTTTTGTCCTTAACGCACAAAAAGGGCCTTTTTTGTGATCCACACTGTGTGGTATTTTTAGTTTTCTTTGCATTTAATTAAAAATGGCACAAGAATAATACTGCAAGTAAAACATAAAAGCAGAATGACCATATAAAAAGAGTGGGTTTTCTACCTTAGGAAAAAAACTTGCTACATTACATTGGAGGCTTAGATTGTAAACTGTCTGAGGTAGGGACCACATCCTTGTCCTGTGCTTGCAGTGCATTTGTCACCGTGAGAATCTCTTCTGTCTCTTCTGAAATTTTCACATCTCCTGGGACAGGTGAGTGGCAGTCCCCAAAGCATCTGAGAGAATAAAGAAACAAAGACTGAAAAGTTGTTTAAAGGTTGGGTTGTAACAACTCTAAGTTGGTGGACATGAGATCTAGATGTTTGACTTCTGTCAAGGGAAACAAACCTGGTAAGATCTTGTGTAATCTAGGATGTGAAGTACTTACAGGCTACAGCTAACAGTGACTCATGAAGTGCAAATAATGATTCATAATAACTCTAGAATACATTGTACTATGCTTTCTCAGAACAGAACAAGGATAAAGCTACCTTCTTTCTGTTTTGGGCAGGTGGTCCAGATGCCCAAGTTAACTACCAAACCAGCATGTAGACAGCTCTTAACACCCCAAAGATGTCATTTGCTGTCCTGCTGACTCCACTCACCCTGCTCCTTTTTTTACCTCTTCCCCTCTCACCACTTCAAGGTTCCCCCTTCCCTGGTCCTCCTCCTCCCTCATCAGTGATTCTCACAAAACCAACATGACGTCCCAAGGCCAATCACATCCAACCACTTTTACCCCACCGCAGTGGAGCATTGTCAGATTGTTCTCTGTAGTGTTTGGGGTTATGCCTCATATTCCCTGCAAGTCTCCCAACAGTGGTTTGGGTATCTTTGCCTCTGGTGCAGGAGTGAATGCCTGCCCTGCAGGACTCACAGTGACCATGCTCCACTCAGGTGTTGATTTCTTGCTGAGGTGGGTTCATTGGTGCTGAGTAAGGGATGAATCTTGGCTCCAGCTCTTCCCACAAGGAGCACAGAGACGAGGCTTCTTTCCGGTGTGAACCAGCTGATGTTGAGTCAGGTCAGGATTCCCATCAAAACCCTTTCCACAGTCACAGCATCTAAGGGATTTCTTTCCCATCTGGGCTCTCTGGTGCTGAATATAAAGGTCAAAGTTTGTTCATTGTCATATGAATTTTTTAGATGATGGGTCTCCTTATTTTCAGCTGGGGCAACATCATCAGCAGCTGGAACAGAGAGAGGAAGAAAAGTCATCAGATATGATTACTCCCCCAAACACCACATGAAGAACAGCATTTATGAGAGTGAAAGCCATGAACCGGTTCTTCAGATGAAGGGTTCTGGGGTCAAGAGCTCACAGCCTGGAATTCCTGGGTTCTCATCTTCCATCTGCCACCAGTTCTCTTAGAGCCTTCATCATTATAGCTCTGTTTTATATAGTGCCTCTTACCACCAGGTGCATGCCATAGTTATACAAGTGGAGAAAACCAAGATGAGAAAAACAGTGGTGGGTGAAGAGACTTGCACGAAGTAGCTCGTCAGGCCAGAAGCAGAGATAAGAACTGAGTCCTTGACCAGTGTGCTTGCCTCCTTCTAGGCTGGTGTGTTCATCATAAAACAATGATAAAACTTACTCGCCAGTCTATTTTGCAAAGGCATGATGTCCTCAGTAGATAATATCTGTAGGTGACTTTGAACACTCAAAAGTTCTCTTTCAGTGCTAATGAAATGAGCTACCTGAAATGCCTCTGGGTAGTTTACCCAGTTTGTGGATATGCTATCCCTGAAGTTCAGAGGTACCAGAGTTGGCTCTGAGAAGGCCCGTCTTGTCCTGATAAGAATTATGAGTAGGAATATGTCTAGACTGTTTCAGAATCAGCTTGGGTCTCAAAGGGCATGGTAAAGAGTCCAAGCCAGCGTGCCTTGATGGAGCCAGAAGTTTTGGGGGACAACTGCAGAGACACCTGAATGGCCCCCCACAGAGTTATATCAGACCCAGCAAGGCTTGTAAGCTGTGGATCGGCATCGTCACTGATTTGGACTCCCCAAAATTTCCACCTCCCAGAGGACCTTTCATCCTGTGTACCCAACAGATGTGGGCTACCTGTGTTTTCATGTAGCATTGTGCCTGAGCTCACAAGCTATGTGTATATCAAAGCACTATGAGCCAGAGTCACTAAGCTCTACCAAGCCCATTTAGTCATTCTAGTGTCACTGCAGCATATTTGCCAGCAGAGGCAATGGTTTGGCAGTGTCAGGGTAGTTTACATTTCTCTGCATGAGATGGACTGAGGAACACCTTCCAGTATTGTGCAGGGACTGCCAGCAAGCTGCCCAGTCAGCACAGAGCCCGAACCAGCTGTGCCATTAGTATTAGCTGGCTGACTGGCCGAGCTTATTGGAGTTATGGGTAGTGGGACCATTTGGTGGTGAAAGATTCAGCATCTCATTAGATGATTAACATTAGACACCCATGCTGTATCTCAAGAGAACTTCCCTAACATTGTGTGCTTTAGGTAATGGAGTTAAGATGTCCTGATGAACATAATATCCCCTGATGGACTGGGAAGATCCATACTGGCATGCCTCAGTATACTTTATAAGTTGGGAGCATTCTGCTCTATGGTGGGTCCCAAAAGAACCGTATTATCTGTTTCTTTTGTCCGGTGCCTGAGGTATCCAATGGCCCCATAAATTCAGATGGTGGAGAGATGACTGTATAATCTTGCTGTGAGATTGGCCTGGCCTGCAAGCATTTCAATAGGAATAAAAGTGCCCCAGAGAACACAGAAATGGCCAGTAATTCTCTGCAGGACACAACCCTGCAGGTCACTATGTGGGAGCAGGAGATAACGGAGGAGAAAGGTTGGTAGCAGGAAGGAAGTGCGATGAGGCAACTTGTATGACAGAAATAGTGCTAAAAGATCTAGCCAGCATTTACCTGCTCAAGAACTGCAAGGCAATTTCTTTGAGAGGAAAGATCGAAGTTTGCTATCCAAATGATATTTTGAATTTAAATGCTTGCATTTGTAGTAGTACAATTAGGATTTGTAAAACTGTAGTAGATTTTTATCCAAAAGCTAAACTTTTTATGTATCACCCATACATTTAATGACCCATATGCTAAGTATGGATTTTTAAAAAATTTCTTTTCGAAAAGGTTAGATGGACCTTTACTTTCCAAAAGCTGAAAAATAGCATAGCAGTCCATCCTTTACTGAGAGAGCACAGCAATGTTTGAGTAACTTTTTCAGCTTCCGGTGAAGTGGGTTTCACAACCTCCCTAGGTAATCTATTCCAGCGCTGCCTTACTCGGGGAAAGTTTTTGCAATGTCTAGCCTTTTTCTTTTTTCCTTTCTTCTTTTCTTTCCTGAAAATTAAGCCGATTAGATCTTATCTTTGTCCTTCCAGCAGTGTAATCGCTGCCTCTCTTCATAACAACCTCTCATGCACTGCAACTGCGTTATCATGTCCTGCCCTACTTCCAGCCTTCTCTTCTAGACTCAACAAACCCCACTTCTCCCCAGAGACTGTTTTCCAAGCCTCTTATCACTGCAGATGTGCTCCTGTGCCCATGCTCCCTGCCTGGACCAGCCAGGCTGCTTGCTGTTCCCCTACGTACTTTCAGTGGTGGCTTCTTGCTTCTCCCCGGCTGGGTGCTGCCGCCCCGTAGCCCCCAGCCCACCCACTCCCTTCCCCAGCCCCGGTGGGGGTTGGCTGGGATGCTTTCCAGGGCCGAGCGAGGGTGCTGCGTGGGCACAAGGGGGCCCTGCTGGGCCAGGTGCTGGGAGCGTGGGTGCCAGGCCCCCAGGCCCTGCCGAGCACAGGAACCAGCATGTGCACTTCACTCCTCTTACCTCCCAGCCCCACCAGGAAACCGGCATCCTTGCTTTCTGGGGTTTGTCCTGAATTCCCAGGATCAGGAAAATCACCAACTCTCTCCTTCAGTGCTCTCAGATCATAAGATCACAGAATGGTTTGAGTTGGAAGGGACATCCAAAGATCATCTAGTCCAACCCCCCTGCCATGGGCAGGGACACCTTCCGCTAGACCAGATTGCTCAAAGCCCCATCCAACCTGGCCTTGAACACTTCCAGGATGGGGCATCCTCAACTTCTCTGGGCAACCTGTGCCAGTGTCTCACCACCCTCATTGTAAAAAATTTCTTCCTAATGTCCAATCTAAATCTACCCTCTTCCAGTTTAAAACCGTTGCCCCTTGTCGTGCCAATACAGGCCCTAGTAAAGAATTTCTCTGTCTTTCTTACAAGCCCTCTTTAAGTATTGAAAGGCAGCAATACGGTCTCCCTGGAGTCTTCTCTTCTCCAGGCTGAACAACCCCAACTCTCTCAGCCTTTCTTCATAGAAGAAGTTAATTCATTTCTGATTAATTTCTGGTAATCTGCTTTGGAAATTCTCTTAGGTGGCAGGGGTCCCAATGCTCTACAGGGTGCAAGCATATCAGGAACTCCTAGAGAGGGAGGGCTACCAAAAACCGGGGGTAAGTCCTCTCCATTATTTTAGGAACACCAGCTTCCAGGCTCAGTTCGGGTTATCTAGCCCAGTATTTGGCTTTTGACAGTCCTTGTATCAGTGACTTCAGTGGACAGTGATAGAAATCCTGGTCATGTGCAGTGTTACAGAACCAGATCCTTACAGTCTAAATCAAGACCTCAAAAAGTATATGGTTAGCTCATTATTACCAATATTCCCATTATTACTTCATTACAGAAGTGGCATATTCTGCTGGTGGTTATTTCAGCCTGAAGTAAAGAAGCTTATTAGCCCTCCCTCTTCCCAGCAGCCCCCTCCCTGCAAATCATCCTTATGTCCCTCCCCCATTCCTAACAGATTCAGTGTCCCTAAACCAAATATTTTGACCTGCTGCCTGGGCAAGATATTACATAAACTGCCAAACAACATGTATAAGGGCCAGTCTCTCCCCGCTGATCCTCCCATGGGAGTGCCAGTAAGAGCTCTCTGCTGTACCCAGCCGCTGATCTCCAGCTTTAGGAGCGTGATCATCTTTGATTCTTCTATGTGCATGTTAAATTTGATTGAAATGAGACAGTTGGTTCCTAAGTGACTAATGGGGGACTTGCCATGTGATTAAAAAAAAAGTCTTAGTTCTTCAAGAAACTACAGAAAAAAACCCATGATCCTGTCAAAAATATATCAAGAAATTGATCCCCAAATCTGAAAAGAAAAATTTTAATAGAGATCAAACAGAGCTTTTGAACTGCCTTCTGATTTTGAAACTTCTGTCTCATTCTGAATATATCTAAGTGGAAAGAAAATTTAGGGTGAGCAGATTGACCCTGACTTCACAGAGAAGAGGGGGTAGGAAAACACTTTTTAATTCTCTTCTCCCGCTTCATACAAAACCTCTCCGTTCTTGAGGGGAGGAGTGGTGAGACAGAAGAGCTCTGCCTGCTTGCTGCAGCAGCTCTCATTGAACACTTTTCTTGAGAAAGCTGGAAAAGAGCAGGCAAGCAATCAAAGGCACCAGGCAGAAATTTGCTTCCCTTCCACCAAGGGCCTGCTTCTGCGGGGTAGTTCCTGCAGAAACTGGGGTACATTTGAGGCAGGCAGCCGGGGGGAAGACCGGGGCTGGTGTTTGTCTGCCCGCATCTCGATAGCTGCAATGTGGGCATCTCCATCTGAGTTATGGTCCAGGCTCCCTCCACAGTCACTGGAGAGAAATGGACACTGTTAAGCGGTGATTCATCTGACCTATTTTAGATGTCTACCTTAAAAGTAGGTGAATCATGCCCTAAAAATGCTTCTTGAATAAGGGGCTTTTCCTGTTTTGTTCGATGACTGATTCTCAGTTTGTTATATGCAAGATTTCTTGCTTTTAAGTAATATTTTTTAATTGTTTTCATTTTTAATACAGTTAATCTTTGGTCAAGATGAGGATATGCTGATAAGACATCTTTCTCTGAGAGCTGGGGTTTAAAAAAATCAGCAGTTTCACTCCTGTGATTTTGTAGTTTGTCTTCTGGAAGGGATGTGTGGAATAGAAACGATGAAGTATTAAGACCAAACAAGACAGAAGCCCAGAGGGGAAAAAGATGAGCAAGTCAGAATCTGAAACAACAGAGTCAGGGAACACAGATGATGTGGTTTCTGTAAAAAGCTTGTTTGTTCAGTTAGAGGGGAAGGGAATTTGTATATGCATAGCTGTAGTTTAATTAACTGTTCAAATCACTGTGTATATACAAAAAGGCAGATTATTTTATTGGGTGGACTATCCAATACCATATTATATTGGATATTGTAGGATATAGGGATATACTCTTATAGATTTTAGAGAGAGTGTGTGTGTGTACTGTTGTAGACTCCAAATCTATGTGTGTAAGGTGGCAGAGGAGCTTGACAGAAGGATCTGTGTATGAAAAGTGGAAAGTACTAGAATAAACAATTTTTTTATCCCATCCAATGATGCAGCTAGGTCTGCAGTTTTTAAAGTTACATTTCTAGCCCTTCAGTATAGCTAAGAAACACTTGAAGATGGGACCTAGCTTAAGAAATGGTCCCCTAATATAAAGATATCTGTCTGTAAAAGTTAAGGATGATTGTTTTCAGTTGTCTGAATTTTCCCTCTGGACCCCTTCTGCACCAGGCCAGCATTGCGCTACAGAACCGCAGCTGCTGTATTTTGAAATAAGTATGTAGGGATGCTGTGCTATTGCTCCTGCCCCTCCGAAGGTGTCAAGAGTTTTGTGGTGTTTTCTCTGTCTTCTTGCTTTTTCTCGCTTCTTGCTTATTCAAAATCAGCATAGGATCATGCAAGGAGCGATGTGGGAAGTGGTTTAACTCGGTGGGACACAGACCTGAGCTCTAATTCAGGTTCCTATGTAAACATGGTTGTCTCCCAGCTGTAGGCCAGGTTTAGAGGTTCTTCATCACAGATATTTTATTCTCTCTTACTGTATTTGCTTTCCCTCACGCTGAGCCCTTGTCAAGAGCTACTGATGAGCTGCATTCATTGTTCTTGTTTATATGTGCTTGTATGAAAGCTATATTTTAACTATATGTCATATAAAATGTGTTTATAAACTTTATTTATGAGAAGGGTTATAGACTGAGGTATAGAAGACATTTCACTGGGTAGAAGACAGAACTTCATTTACAATGGATAAATGCATTGTTGTTACTCAAACTAAGCAGCATGCAAGCTATTCATGGAATGGCATTCATCTTTAATAAATATTTTACATAATACATGCAAGTTATTCATGGAATGGCATTCATTTTTAATAAAAAGTTTTATGTAATGGCTGACCACTTGGGACTCCCAGGAATTAAAGATTTGATAACAGCGTGGTCTGTCATCTTCTTTTCCTTGATTTTGATCTCAGTGCTACAAAAGTGGTTGTAATGGTTTTTTTCAGTTGCAGACCCCCTGAACATTTCCAGTGTATTGGTCAACTGCTGTATAGAACATGCAAGCCTAGTAATACAGCTTAGCTTTTCTTTGTGACCTTTCATAGATTACTCAGTACTTGTTTTAACACACCCCCCCCCAAGTCAAAGGCTCGTAAATTGAAAACGTGGTGTATTTGTGATGACTTCTATTTTGGGGGGTATGGGATGCAATTTTAAAACATAATGTAACTGGGGGTGCTTTCCTTGTTGCAGTTACTGATGGCAAATCATCCTGGTCCCTTCACTAGTTCAAATATTCATCTTTGGGAAAAGTGAGTGTCAGAAGGCTGGTTGCGAAGCCGTGGGGCCGTTTATCGGCTGCACTGACACTTAGCGTTTGCTGGAGGTAGGTGTGGGGCATAGCAAGCTTTGGCCAGGAGGAGCAGAAGATGTTTTGCATACTGAGTCATGGTATTAAATGTGCTTTTTACTATTATTTACAGTGAAATTCACTGTAAGAATGAATCAGGTCATTGGTATTTAATCTGGACTAGAGTTGTGAAACATCAAATGGCTATGCAGGAGATAGGTTGCCACCATGACATGTATCATCCAGGGCTCTGTAGCTCTTCTAGGCAAAACATGTCCTTGTGGTTATGCCTTTTCTTGTATTTCTTCTTGCTTATGTAGAAAATCTGTATGTGCAATAATTTCAAAAACTTAAAGACTTTTAAAATTTCTTAAATGAAATTATTTATTGATAAATAAATGTCTCAATGTAAATATATGTGTTTGATTATAATACATATTACTAGAAATACGAATGTATAAATGTGTAATTAGAAAACAATGTAATAAAACACTCTCAAATGTTTTATCTCTCAAAGAGGAAGGAGAATTCTGAATTGAGTTTTGTGGTGGCTGATTTTACAGCATACTATGTGCAACATTTTTGGTTTATACTGCATGGTAGGGGTGGGAACACTTTCTTCTATTTTTAATTTTGTATCCTTATGATATGGATAATCCACAGTGGTTTATCTTGTATTTTTCTCAGTTGACTGTACCTAATACAGTCAAGTCATGAAATACGTGTATTATGGTGGGCTGAGACTTTTGCAGCATGAAATAGATCATCAGTATTTAAATTCTGACCTCTAAGTTTGATAAAAATCTTTTTAGATAAGGTGTTACCCACAAGGATAATAATATGTAACATACATTTCTGAGCTTTCACTCCTTCTGCTATCAACTTCATAATTACAATGTTTCTAAAATATTTGTTTGTAAGGGTTTCTTACTTTCAGAAAAAGTCTACGTGCTGTTTGTTTGCAAAGGAAAATGTGAGATTTGCAGCTGAAATGGACGGTTATGTGCAAGGGCATTTTTTCCCCTGTTTTATTTGTTTATTACTTGGTTTCGGTATCATTGCTTTATCTAAGTCTTGTACATGATTTATTAGTGAATGTTAACTGCTCAATAATCCTAGTAGAGAAAGTATCGGCAGAAGAATTTAGACTCAGTTCTTCAGCTCAGAATATAGTATTATAAAGAGTTCACACTGGGTCCCTTTTAAATTAAATTCCTTCTTATCCTATAGAGCTTCCTAGCCAGTTTTCTTCCCTTTCTATTTAATTTTTGGGGGGTTGTTTTGGCTTTTTTTAATCCTTGCTGCTTATCATGCCTGGATGCAATCCCGAGATCAAAAAGGCCAGTATTTGCACAGCTTTTTGATTTCCTGGGACAAACACTAAATATGTAAGCAGTGGGTTTACCCACGGTTTCAGAGATTGGACTTTGCTGCTGCAGCCATGGTCGTAGTAAAGAAAGGAAAACAGACCCAAATGCACCATGCAAACTAAAATGGTTTACAGCTGGACTCGATGATCTTAAAGGTCTTTTCCAACCTAAATGATTCTATGATTTTATGACTGGTTGGTAGGTTTTTTTGTTTGGTTTGCGGGGTTTTGGGGGGGTTTGTTGGTCTCCTTTTTTTTCCGCTTGGTTTTAAAATATCAAATGCTCCCCACTCCAGTTCTGCTTTTTTCCATTACCTGTTGAAATTGGAGTGGTAATCTAAACTTGGCAGAATGTTAAATTTCCTCTGCCAGGCACCAGATGTTCCAGCTTTTGACCTATGCAATACTGGAAAAGGCCACACGAGGGATATTGCATCAAGGTCGTTGAGACGCTTCATCAGAAAGCATCTGATGGTGCTGATGGCTGATGCTGGGTCTGAAAGAGTCCAGGCAAAAGTCCATCTGCAACTCTAGTTAACCCATTAGACTTTAATTTTGTTACAGGAGGGCTTAATTAGGTCCCCTGTAATAATTCCAGAACACTCACAAAAAGCTAGGGAATGACCCCATGTAGTCATTAGAAGCCACAAAATACCTGTGTGAGTCAAAAAACTCTACCCAAGAAAGGGAAAACTCTTCACCTACAAGCCGTTTCTAAAGGACTTCACATGAATGTGGAAAATTACTTATCTGACCTTGATGATCTCCAAGAAAAGACACAGGTCTCTCTAGTTTCTCTTAGACCAAGAAAATAGGTGCTGCAGCTGATGGGAGGGTCTCTGCTACAAGTTGACAGCCTGTTAGAAAAGACAGTGAGCAGAATGCTGCGCACACACCGGCACAGCAAGGAACAATGTTAGCTGCCATGTATTTCTGGCACCAGCCAATTTTTTTTTGTTGTTGTTGGAAGAACAGATACAGCCTTAGGCTAGTGAGGTATGTTTTAGGTGTGACTCCTCATCATGATTCTGTTTAAATAGTCTTTATTTTCAAGTTTTTCAAATTTTCAAATTTTAATTTAAATTGATACGATAAATCAAGAGTTAAAACAAACCGGGGTTTTATTAGACTCAGTGCATTACCTGGGAAAACAAGCAGGATTGAGCCAGCCAGTGTGCCCCTGCAGGTAAACTTGAACTGATGCATACTCCTCTGTGGCTTTAACAGCGCCTGAACGTCTCTGGCCCACCATGGAGGTAAATGAACGTACTCAGTTTCTTTCCTCTGGCCTGAAAGTAATTCTGGGCTGGTTTACCTTTGTCAGTCAGTCAGCCTGGTTTCTTGGGGACCATTTTACCCGCCTTTCTTTTCAGGATGTGTGACAGGGGCTGTGGCTCCATGTTACAAATTGTTCTGCAGTTTAAGACGTTCCCTTTTCCAGTTTCACCCCTTTCCTCATATCCCCCTGCCACATACCACAGCTGAATGCCCTCTTTGTTACACTCAGCTGCAGGTGTAACTGCCCTGTCATAAATAGTTCCCTGGGAACATGGGGGAAAGAATGGATGCTAATGTTGCTCCGAGGTAGGAAGGATTGGTTGGGGTCAGGTAAGGACAGGCAGTTTTTAAACTGGCTTGCTGCCAAACCCATTGCACCATAGAGCTCCACTTTCAGAAGCACCAACATATGAAACATATTTTTCCTTTTAATCCCATTTTATGCCTGCTAAATCCATAACAAATCACCGAAACAACAGGCGATCACCTTGGATGCCCTTTCACCTTAGTGCCTGCAATCAAACCAGCCCACAAGCTATTGCCATGCCAGTTTTCTGCTCTGTCTTTGCTCTGGTTCCCCCCATCTATCTGTGACCGATCTTTTAGCATGACATTTCCCTTCTGGTTCTGCCCAACCAAGCCTCACAGCAGGCAGTCCCTAGGCAAACATAGCATTCCTGCACTCTCAGCTATTCCTGTGCTTGCTGCAAGACCACTCTCCCAAAAGACAGGCTGTATTTCTAAAGAGATAACATGCCACTGTTCCTCATAATTTTATCCTAAGAAACTTTCTTTCTTGGCAGCAGATGAAATAATGGATTTTTGCATATCCCTTTTGCTGCAGTCTTCAAGTAAATGCTGTAGGTCAGGTGTTTTGCTGAACCATCATTGCAGTGGCATTTCTTCTTTGGCAGACAACTCTACATGCTATTTTGAGTGGAATCTAGGCAGAAGTCACTGTCACATGAAATCCTTTCTGTACTTGTGCCTTTAGGTGGAGCAAAGTCTTCATCTAACAATATCCCCATCATTCCTTGCCTGCAGCAGCAGTTGCTGAGGCACCCTATAGGAGGAGCTTGTCATATATCCCAGTAAGTGATTTTAATTGACTAAGCAGATTTTTTTTATTTCTGGATAAATCTCTAAATTGTTAATTATACTTTCCATTCCATCTTTAAATTAGGTTTCAGAATTGCAAACTGTCTTTTGGTAGTGGTCAGTATTTTGCTCTATAAAGTTAGTATTTAAGTCTATATGTGTCAGCAGGAGCTGGCTAACTGGAATTTAAGATTTTTTTGTTGTTGTTGATTTTGATGTAATACCACTAGATTTTACAAAATTAGCATCCTTGTCCACAGAGTCCAGCTCTGGACACATGCTTAGGTTCAGGCAGCTCTTTATTCTTCCCTCAACATTTTACAGTGGAACACCTTCCCTCCTCCTTTTTTCTTTCAGTCTCTGCCTCTAAGACTGCAGAGGCCTTTGTCGTCTCCATGAGTTTGCTAGGAAAGCCATGAATTGAAACACATGGTCCATCACATATGCTCCACCTGACATGTTTTCACTTGAGTCACTCCTTCACCTGAGGTACGTGTGCTGCAATACCGTACTCCAAACTGAGAGACAGATGCTTTAATCTGGACCACATGGCAAACCGTCTCAAACGGAAGCTAACATTCATGTTTAGAAACCAGGCAAAGTATTGCTAAAGGAAGAAGGAAAGTAATTTCAGTTTCTGCTTTGGGCTGAGGCCTTACCTTAATTTTGGCTCTTATTATGCTTGATTTTTAATTAAACTTGTAGGAAGGTCATGTTATTGAAAAAACAGTATTAAATTAAGCTTCCTGTATTTGTAAGAAATTAATCATAAACCATGTTTTTCCCTGGAAAATTACCGGCACAGCAATCCCTCCCATCGCTGTCTTTCTCTTTTCTACGCCCTGGGATCCTTCGTCCTGCCGCTGCTCTGCCTGCTCTCACCCATTGTATCCTTAGCCAAGCCTGTGCGAGAGGAGGAACTTGCTCCTCCTGCTTCAGGTGGTCTTCCTTCCCCGGGAGACCTGGTTTCTGTTGCCTCAGTCTGCTGCCTGCTCTGCAGCAGGGGCAGGAGGCTGCAGGGGACAGACATCCAGATGCAGGACTTTCCCTAATTAAGTCCCCACTTCTAGGTGCTGGAGGATGTACCACCTCTCTGGTTTTGACCCACTACTCTAAACACAAAGAGAAAATGCTTTTCCCACAGAAGTCAAGATAATTCCCCGTAAACACAGGAGGAAATCAGCCTTGACTGCCCATCCCTTCCCTTGTGCTGTCTGTTGGAGCATGCAACTGGGGAAGGATGAAGGAAATAGAAGCAAGCATCCCAGCAGCAAAAGGCTCAGGGAAGAAGACAATGAAAAACAAAATCTATCCATGTGTCATCAAACCAATTTTGATGGTGGTTTGAAAGAAAACCAACTTCCAGGTCAGGGCAAGAGCACACGAGACAAAGCCAAGCTGCCACAACTTGGTAAGGACTCTTCTTTGTTTACCCAGTCTGCAAGTGTGTACTAGACAGAGGAAGGGAGAAGGAAGAGGGGTTGAAGCAGTCAGGGTTACCCTGAGCCCTGGGATGCAAACATGAAAACATCACTGTGTTGCAGAGCAGAGAAGGTGCTGCTTGTTTTTGTGCCACAATATTTAGAGCACTTCAAAGCAAGCCACATGTTGCTTTAAAATGCCAGCAGATCATCTCTACAGCATTTTCTAAACACATTTTGCACACTTCTAGATAGCTGTTCATGGCTGGTGTCCAAACTACTAAGATGGCAAACTTTGATCTCTGCAGGACTTGACATCTAAGCACACAGGCTGGCAAAACTACCAGCAGGTAAGCAGGCCATGAGGAACTGTTGCTACTATACATACCAGCAGACTTGTTTAGGCTCCCTGCATTCAGCTTCCCTTGATTCACTGAGAGTGCTGCAGCGGAACCAGGCACAATGCCATTTCATTTCTGTGGCACAGACTTGTGATGTTCCCTGAGCCTTGTTTCTTGCATAAGGAGTAAGACAGGTGGCTGTAGAGAAGTTTAAGTAATTGCTGCTGGGCATTTAAAGCAATAATTCATGATTGCGGTTTCCCATTTGGTACCAGTGATCATTAAACTTGTCTAAGCCTCTCCTCCCCTTCCTTCAAACATTTTCTGCCTGTCATACTGACACAGCTGTTTGTGTGTCTGTACAGTGGATTGGATCAAGAACTGATCTGGCTAAAAATAACTGAGGGTGGAGTGGGGAACTATTACTCTTCAGTCACTGAAACTTTCCAATCTGCGTCATGATGCAGTTGCACACAGAGCTGCACCAGCACAGTGAGCAGAGCATGGGAGTAAATGACCACGAGGACACACAGAGGAGGGGAAGAGGAGCACTCTCTTTGCTTTTGAAAGAAATGCAGGTGGAACCACAGCTTCAGTGGGCTGAGCGGGGTAGTACGCACCCGCCAGCTCCACTCCTCAAAGGTACTTAGCAAGAGGTGAGCACCAATTCCAGCTGTGTAATGTACACGTGGGAAGTAAAGGTTCATAAGCTGGTCCTCCTTCGGAAATACTTCTTATGTGCAAAAAAATCCAGTACAGTTCTGTTCAGTGCTTTTGTTCTGCTTTCGCTTAACTCGTTCCTGTTCCACCAGGGCTGTTGTTTCAGGATGTGGATTGCATGGTGGCAATACCAACTTAAGGAACTGCTGAGGTCTTTGGATGTTTGTTACCACCCGCCCCAGACTGCAATTTTCCCTCATTCGTGCCAACCCTGCTGTTTGTGGAGCTGTGCTGAGTGCTGGATCAGGGAAGCAATCCAAGTTAAAAATAACCCAGCGAGTGGCTGGGGATGGCAAAAGCTTCAGCCATCCGATGTAATCTGCTGTCGCAAGTCAGCGAGAGCTGTTCGCAATTGCAGGAAGTCATGAAAGCCCAGCCTTGGAGATACCTATTTACTACGAGAAATAGGAACTTTTCAGCCAGTTGAAGGAGTGTTGTGAATGAGGCGTCAGGAATCCTTTGCCCATGTTCATAAGGGACAAGGGAGCAAACCTCACTGTGCACAGATGCCAGCACAAAACATCTTCACACAAGCTTTACTTTAGCAGTCCTTCACATGATGGTTTTGCAACAAAAGCTAATGGCAGTGTACGCTATTCAGCTGATGTTGAATGTTGTTTATTCTGTGGGTTACGGAGAAAGTTACCATGATTTTTAAGTGCTGGGAGGGTGCTGCAGATATGGGGGCTGTGCTAGCACCAGGCAAGAGAATAGAAGAGTATTCTTTACAGACATGAATCTAATAGCTTCGTGTTACAAAGTACCACTTTGTGGATATATTCTAGAAGAACACCTCTTCTTCTCAGCTCTAGAAAAACAATAGCATTGCTGTCACACACCAGCGCTAACCTACGTGATCACAGCAGCAGTAACATGACTTTCACCTACTCATAGGCTTGGAGGGGAGCATCTGTAATTATTCATTCTCTCTTGTATTCCAAGCCATATCTGGGTTTTTTTCTGGCTTCTCTCTTCAGTTCATGGTTCATGCTTC
Source organism: Pandion haliaetus (assembly GCA_013401275.1). Classification (NCBI taxonomy): domain Eukaryota; kingdom Metazoa; phylum Chordata; class Aves; order Accipitriformes; family Pandionidae; genus Pandion; species Pandion haliaetus. Next base: position 214,054 of record VYZV01030284.1, read on the forward strand.
CTGGGTTGAGTATTTTTAAATACCAGTCATTTCCTATTTCTCCCCCTCCTACTTGTGACTTGGCACTTCACTGCTTCCCTCCCCAGGAATGCCCCTGCTGGGAGCTGGCTGGCTTGAGCACGGATGGCAATGAAGGTGAAGCACCAAGAGCTTCAGAGCCTCAGGAATTCCGGGATCTTCTCAGGTTACATTTCTTGAGAAAGGAATTCACCCTTTCTTCATATGCATTAATGGCTCCATACTCATTGAGGTGGAAGGTACAGTTGAAACCCACAGTTACTTTAACATTAGCAGCTACATCGCATATTAGCCAAATTAAAGCAAGTGCCTGAGGCTTAGGGCAGGATGTGGCTGCCCTACGGCAAACTCTGAATGCTTTCACACCAACCTCTGTGCTCAGAATAGGCCTGAGACATAACGTCACTGTGGACCATGCCAGGTAACTCCTTAGATTTCAAGGGTCCAGAAGAAGTACCATCATATTTTGCCAAATTCTTTCGCCTTTCTAAGAATGTGAGGACTTGTGTTCAGTGATTTTAATTCTTCTCTCTCTAGACACAAGGAAAAATGTTTTGTTCCACTCCCCTGCCCCCTGCATTCCCATTGCTGCTTCCCTTGTGATAATTGTTAAAAGTTTTTTTTCTTTTTTTTTTTAAATAAAGCAGCTTGTGGTTCCTGTTTGACCCTAGGTTCAAAAAGGTTTGATCATACATCCAGTGAATTGGGAAGATATCTGCAATCTCTCTAATGCATACTACATGTAAACTCTGTTTTTCCTGTTTTGCTTGGTATTTCTGCCTGCCTGAAGGCATAGAGAGAATTCAAAGGTCAGCTGTTAAAGATATCAGGCAAAAAAAGAAAGCAGTTGCCCTGCAGAGAGGCATCTTCTTAAGCACAACAGCCAGGTGCAGAGCTGTGGGAAGCAACTTCTCAGTCCCTATCCTAGAAAAGATCTTCCGCTAAGGCTGGGAAAAGGCAGATCAAATGACATAGGTCTGTCAAAAGCTCTGCCTTCTGTAAAGGCAGATGCAAGTTCTATGTGCTTTGGGGAGATCTGGAGCAAGCAAGCAGAGACTGCTCTTTCGTGAGGGAAAACATTGACAGAATAGGGACTGACGCAGAGAAGCCTCCTCTGTGGTTCTGTGCTTAAAGATGGGAAAGCACACCCACCTGAACCATACCTAGGTAGAGTTCAGCAGTATTTTGGTGAAGGTCAGCTTGAGGTAGAGACATAGCAGGCAATGGCCCAAAGCAACATATGACCCGCAGCAGGAGAATAGCCAAGAGCTCTGGAAAGCAAAAAAAAGAAGTCCAGATACGAGGGAGCAGTCACTTGAGGGGTCTGGAGAACAATGACCCTTCTCCGATGCAGCTGTTACCACCTCCAAATCACCTCGTCTTCCCAGCAGCCTCCGGAAATCCAATTCCCCAGGCTTTCTTCCCAGCTGTTCATCCCATTTCAACCTCTTCTGCTCACCCTTTCCCTCACATGGTGGCCTGGTTCAACCATTCACCTTTGAGAGGGCAAAATGCTTTGTGATGCCTTTACTTTGGCTGTGTTCTCCTTTTTAATAAGGCCATGCCATTACCCCTACCCTTACCCATGCCCAGGGCAGGGCGATAGGCTTGTGCAAGCCAGTTGTGCTTCCACTATTACCAGAGAAACCTTCCTGAGGAAGCTTTGTCAGGGGTCAGACCAGCTGCATTTCCAAGCAGAAAAACCTTACTTGGTCTGGCCTCCTGAGGCCTGTTGTGAGTTCTGTGAGTAGCTTTGCTTTTTCAGATGAAGGTTACTTTGGTCAATTCCTCAAGGCTGTGCAGCCAAGGTTTGCTGTGGCGTGGTGGGGTTATTTTGAACTGCCTCTCCATATGGCTGTTCAGACAAGTCTCTTCTAAGTAGTGCCATCCTTTACATCCAATGGAGCCGTTCTTTGCACAATGAGTGCCAAAGGGAAGGAAACAAAGGAGTTTGCACATCTTTGTACTCTGCATCCATGAAGGATGTTTGGACCTGGTATGACCTGCTTTAATCGGTGGGTGCTTTCACTTACCCTTGAAGGGTTACTGGGCTCTGACCTTGCTGTCCCACCTACCCCAATGTGTTCCCCAGCTACAGAATCAGCTCTCTGCACCTACAGATACCTCCACAGAAAGCCTCAGCAAAACAGACAAAAGTTCTGCTTCCCCTAAGAAGCCTGGCCCCTATGCTCTCTGGTTCCTGGGCTCTCACATCTGTTCATGTGAATCAGTGTACCAAACAGGCCAAGCCTGTGAGAAGAAAACCAACCCCTTGTCGAAGTCCCTCAGGACTGCAAAAGCAATGTTACCAGGTGGATTCATGCATTTTCTACTAAGAAAGCCAGCAAGCACTTGAATGAGAAAAGGGAGGGGGCAGTTGAGAGGTAGATCAGCTGACTTACAAGGTGTATCAGGTCTGCCATGGAAAGGCTAAAGGTCCTTCAGAGTTTGGGACACAAGAGCAAAAGCAGCAAAGCAGACTACCCCAGCAATGCCTCTTTGGCCTCTGTTTGTTCCACCTCCTTGAAATATCCTGTATTTTCCTTTTTTCAGAGATGGGGGCTCCTATTGTTGTATCTCTGGCTATTCAGACCAGTGTTGTTGGGGTAAAGGGGAAACTAGGCCACACAGAACAGTTTGCTGTGCATGCAAGGGCAGTTTTGTTTGTTTGATGTATCTCAAAACTTGCTTTAGAGATTACACATAAAATACTTTTGAAAATTTATTAAACACATAAAACATACCTTTAGTCCAAGATCAAAAGATATCTGTTTTCCCGGTCATAAACAATGAAGCAAAGAGGAATGTAAAAGAAGTTGTATTTCAGTCATCACTATTACACTTTGTCACCAAGGGACTGGAAAACTAGATCCCATGCAACCCAGGTGACAGAACTGGGAAGATAATCACCCCAGAGCAGCAGCAGCTCTGCTAGAACCAGGTTCATCTACCAGCAGGATGGCGTGCCACTGCAGAACAAGGTTCTGCCACTTTCTCTCATAAAGGAATGGTGAGCACTGTGTGCCATCCTCTGGCTTTTCAGGTTCATGCAGAAATGTTAGATGAAAATGAAGATCAATTCTAAGAATACCCCTCACCTCCGGATTCTTATTTGCATTGCACAGCAGCTGTGCTAAGTAATAGTCATCCTTCTGTGAAGGATGACACATGTATTTCCAAATCTGGTCCTGCCAGGGGCCAAGAAACTGTGATGCTCAGGAGGTCACTCTGGGGAGAAAGAAAGAAAAAAAGATGGGATAACAAAGAACACCAGGGTGAAAAATTTTATTTCAGAGATGTCATTCATCCATTTGTCTATCTTAGGTATTTCTAAAGTGCCATAGTATCTCACTGTAGTATCTAAGCACCATTAGCACAACAGGAATTTACAGTATTCTACAGAGCTCTCTCAGCTGGCAGGAGGATCTGGGCACCAGTTGGTGACCATGGGTCTGGGATTGGGTGTGCTAGGGATGGTCTGCTGAAATTATAGTAGCTAATTACCTTTTGCTTTTTCCAGTAGTCTCCCACTATGATCCTGAGGGAAGAGACAGCTGGTAGAGAAGCCAGCAAGCTAGCTGCTGTGAAAGTAAACCTTCTGGTTCTTGACTTTTTGCACATGCCCATACCTCTGTCTTCTGAATTTGGCTCGCCAGTTTGTGCTGCCCACAAAGCAATTAAATTCCTGGAAGAAGAGGAACATACCCTGTAACTTCTGCAACAGCAAAGGAAGGGTGGTGCCCAGATTCTCCTCTCCAGCTAGATGATCACAAATCATAAAAGGCAGACAGGCTAGGGGAAGGGAATTATTTCAGCCAAGTGACACTGAACAGAGAAAACTAACTGGCTGTTGAAAGGAACTACAGAAATGTGCTTACACTGGTGAGCAGTACAGTGCTAGCTGCTAAGACTACTGCACTGGCAATGTGCTGTGAACCCTAAGGCCACTTTGATTTGGCATACAGTATTAAATAAGTTCATAAAGATCTTTGAAATAAATGCACGTCAATCCTCTTAATTTATAGAGCACTGTTAAGTATACACAGCACTTTACAAAGCATGTAGAAAAGAAAATAAATGTTCTGAGGACTGCTGTGAAGGCATATTCAGGGGCAGCTCGTCTCTCAAACCAGAATCTCAATGTGAGAATTTCCCTTTGAGTTGAGCTCAGCCACGTGCAGACCTGGGTTCAATTGTATCGATCTGCTACAGTGAGTCCGTTCAGATTGCTAAAAGTTGCATTCACAAGATGGCTGAGAAGCCCTGTTTACCAGGGAAAGGCAAACAGTTTTAGTGCTGTAGATTTCCTTTAGGAAACTTAAACTGGAATGGAACAGACCCGCACAAATTGATCAGTTCTACAGCTGGACTGCAGCATAACCTTTGAAACCAGTTAAAAATGAACCTACCAACTGAGAGCTGTAGTATCCCTTCTGAAAGTCTGCTAGCAAATGAAAATCTTGATGCTTCTGGAACCAATTAGATGACCATTAGTGACATTTCCAAACCACTTTCCAGAAGTGGAACAGAAATAGTCATTGGTTTGAAGCTTTTCATAAAAAAAAACCCAAACCCAAACACAAAGCTAAAAGCAAAAATGTGCATTTGCAGATGAAGGCTTTGGTTCCTGTGTAAACAAAGCCCACCCCATATCTGAAAGCTCCTTCTACTTCCCTGAGCTGCTGCACATAAAGGTGCCTTGTTCCTCTAGGAGCTGCAAACAATTTCATGCTGCCCCTATAGCTCCTTTTTATTAAACTATATGAAAATAACATTTTATCAGCAGTCGAGTGTCAAGAAGTGGCTTGGGCCTTGCAGAAAGGATCCCTGCAATCCCTTGGAGAGTAGCAAGTTCTGTAGAGCAAGCCATTCACAAGCATCCCTGGCCAGCAGCCGCTCAAATCCATCAATTTTCTTAGCATCTTTATTTCCTTCATCTCTTCCCCACCACAGCTCCAGTCCTTTCACTGGTTTCAGTCTGCATTCCTTTTTCCAGAGACCTACTGAAGCCATGGAGCCAGTGGCAGGATTAGTAAGGTACATTGCAAAACCAGGAATCTTTTCCAAGCTCCAGCAGTGCTGGATAAGCACACCAGTCAGTATCATCACTAAAATGAGCAGCAGCAAAACAGTCAAAAATATTAACAATGTAAAGTGTTGCACAGCAATTACTTGCACTTAAAACCATGAGGGGGGTATATCCTACAATTGCCACTGACATGTACCGGTGTAAAACGAGGGGGAAGAGTACTACGCTGAGTGACATACAGAAGTAATTCCTTGCAACCATAGGGCCCACACATTTTTTTTATAGATACATAAATAAAACAACTAAATTCCAGATCTTATATACACACACACACACAAAATAATCAGTGTAAAACTGAATGTCCTGATATGAAAATTCAGATGTTTTAGTACAAAACCTGTTTCTCCCAGCTTCTTTTGGAGAAATGCTACTATATACAGTACGTTTAGCATTTTGAGAAGTACTGATACGGTGTAGTGTTGTACAGCTGGCCATTTTGACTACTGCCATAGTGCGTGCACGCATGATCACTCACATGTGAGTGTGAAGATACACTTAGTATAAAAGCTAGTTCATACATATGTGAATACACACATATAGGTGTTATTCACGCACATGTGCACACACACACTGGTCAAAACGGGACTTGAAAAATACTGGTATGGAAAATTGGGTCAGTCCTAGTACACTGTTGTTCTGTCCTATTTTGCAACACAGCTTACACCAGCCCACTTGAACTGTATCTGTGAATCTGAATTCTGCAAAACGAGGAAGCTACCAGTACAAACTCACAGGTGACCTCCATACACCTGTCAAGTTGCGTACCACAGTCTTAGCAGCAGCAAGTATAACTCTGATTATTTTTTTTTTTTAAGCCTCCAGGTATCATAAGTTTTCTACATCGGTTACCCATCAGTTCTGAGATTCCAGAACAGGCTGTACCCCTATCCTGCAGCTCCCTCGTTCCTACCATCCACGCAGCATTTGCAGAAAACCTTTGCAGGCACACCTTCCTTCTCTGGTTCACAGTATGCCTACATGTTCCTTTTACAAGCAAACTCAAGCGGTCTTTGCCTGCGCTTCAAGTTGGCCTACACACTGTATAGGCATAACGCAGAGTCTCCAGCTTCTCAGCAGGACTTACTTAGCTTTGACCTTCCTGACTGCTGTATGAGACACAGAGCTGGCTTAGACCACAAGCATGGTGAGCTTCTACAGACCTGTGCAATATTATATAGGTCACAACATTTCAGCTGCAAGTGGAACACAGGCCCTTAAGGACCTCATCTCCCATCTTATTTCCCCTGACACAACCACCCATGCATATGTGACCAAGCAGCTTCTCATCATGTGACCTGATGTTTTGTGTTCTCTCCTCAGGCTCCCAGGCAGACACCTCTCGTGGGGAGGTAGGAGAAAACATCTGCACCTTGGCCACATGGCAAATGGCATCCGATTCTAGTACCTGGGGAAGAGGATGACAGGGCTGCAGAACTACCCACCGCAACCACTGCTCGCTTTCTGTCCGTGCCCGGGGTGTGCTGGGAGGAGGTGACTGAAAAGGGCAACATGGGCCACAGGAATTACTCTGGCCAGCTGCCTATAATCCAGGGGCTCTGGTGTAGTCACACCCTTGTCCACCCCCTTGTCCCTTAGGCACATTTTGGACAGGCCTGGATCAGAAGCCGCATCCTAGATCACCCCCAGGCCACACCTAGTGACGCTGCCTACCACATGTGCACCCGTTGGTGTGAGACTAAGTAGGAGTTGCGACTGAAGCTCTTCCCACAATGTGAGCACTTGAAAGGTTTCTCCCCAGTGTGGGTACGACGGTGACGGATGAGGGTAGAGTTGTCACTGAAGCAGGTCCCACACTCGGCACACTTGTAGGGCTTCTCCCCAGTGTGGGTGCGACGGTGCTGGACAAGGTGCGAGCGCTGGCTGAAACTCTTCCCACAGTCAGGGCACAAGTATGGCTTCTCACCTGTGTGGACACGCCGGTGGATGACCAGCTTAGAGCTCTCACTGAAGCACTTGTTGCAGTCAGCACACTTGTAGGGCTTCTCGCCTGTGTGGAGCCGCTGGTGGGCAATGAGGTTGGAGCTGTCGCTGAAGCGCTTCCCGCACTGGGGGCACTTGTAGGGTTTCTCGCCCGTGTGAAAGTTGGCGTGGCGGAGCAGGCCTGAGTTCTGGTAGAAGTGCCTCCCACACTTGGCACAGACATAAGGCCTCTCGCCAGTGTGGTTGCGCTGGTGCTGCACCAGGTGGGTGCTCTGGCTGAAGCTCTTCCCGCAGTCCTTGCATTGGTACGGCCGCTCACCTGTGTGGACGCGCTGGTGCTGGATGAGGTGGGAGCGGCGGCTGAAGCTCTTGCCACAGTCAGCACACATGTACGGCTTCTCCCCGGTGTGGATCCTCTGGTGGCGGATCAGGTCGGAGCTGCGGTTGAAGCTCTGCCCGCACTCGATGCAGATGTAGGGCTTCTCTCCCATGAATGCTCGCTGGTGCACCACAGTCTCCTTACGCTTCCGGAAGCTGCAGCGAGAAGTCTTCTCCGGCCCCGTCTCTGGGGAGAGAAGGTCTGGCCTCGGACAGGCCAATTCCTGGTCGCAGCCCGGAGAAGACGCTTCCCTCACGAAAAAGTCCGAAATGGCCCCACG